>CM029556.1:22904920-23112420 GCA_017141385.1 Sogatella furcifera
AACAATTACTTTTTTGAAACATTTCAATAAGCTTAGAATTGGAACCAGTGGCACTACATTACTTCTCATTTATTAAAGATTTCATTTCCTTATTCCTATTGGAAAAGTATTGTTCATTAACGTTTCTTCGATAAATTTAATCTATCCGAAGATATTATTCTGAAACTTGAATCCTTTTATTATATCCTAGACGGCTCACTATCTATTCAAACAGAAATGCCGAGACTTCAAATAGTCCAAATTCTAAAAACGTTTTTAGAATTACTGATTATCAACCTGAGAATCCCGATACCCACAAAAGCATTCCCCAGCCTAAGATGATAAGAATAGTGCGTCATAGAATATTTTCAAACAGGTTCTCGAATTAAAAACTGTCACCAAAAATGTTCGCATCGAACGCCTCAAAATGACGAAAATGTCACGCTTGGCTTAAATAAGCAACGGTGCTAGAGTCACCTGCAATTAGTCTCTGGTGCTATTATTTCGGTCTCTTCTTCTTCTTCTCCTTTTACATTTCTTCTTTCCCCTCTTTTTCTTCTTCTTCTTCTTCTTCTCCTTTTTCTTTTCTTCTTTTTCTCATATTTCTGTTTCGTTACTTGTAATTGGAAACACGATCATTATAAATATGATAGACGACAATGACTATTCACTAATTCGGATGTCTCCTTAGCAGCTTACAACTTTAGTTATGGAAAGTTTATGAAAATTATGATAAGAGAAGTTTAAGAAAATTATTTTATGAAAAGTTTAAGAAAATTTATGAAATATATGAAATTTTATGAAAAGTTTTCAACAGTTACAAACATC
This sequence comes from Sogatella furcifera, assembly GCA_017141385.1. Taxonomy (NCBI): domain Eukaryota; kingdom Metazoa; phylum Arthropoda; class Insecta; order Hemiptera; family Delphacidae; genus Sogatella; species Sogatella furcifera. Next base: position 22,905,728 of record CM029556.1, read on the forward strand.
TTCGAATTGGTTATTTTTTTAATTCTTTGTATACTCATTAAAACACTCATGCAATTTAATTATCAATGTAAGCCTCCAAAAATAAAGACGAAAAAAATCTAAAGCTTCTCTATAATAATTATTTTCTTCTTTTCACAGGTAAGAACTCAAACTTCATGGATGCTTCCTCCTATAATATTTTGCTAAAAATTGATTGATGTTTGGGTGAGTTGCTTTAAATAAGAAATATTGTATAATAATAAAACAAAATCGTGAAAACTTTTACTAATATTGTGTATCAAGCTTGAATAGTTATCGATGAACTTTGAAAATATTCACGTTTTAATATTTTTAGTTTGTATGTAACTTTAGCTTTTAACTTTTAACTTTTGTATTTTACTCTCCCAAGTGCATAGAATACTCAAACAAAAGGAGGGAAATACTCTTGTAGTATCTTATCTCTGATTACTTTATTACACATTACTGATAAGGTTACATTTCTTGTTGACCAAAGATGACAGTTTTTCAACAGTAAAGAGGTGTGAAGTCATGAAGAAGAATAGGATAAGAAAAGTGATAAAGACAGGAAACTTCATGGAGATGGAAAGAACGGAAAAGAGAGAGAAAGAGAGAGTTAAGAGAGAGGGAGAGAGAAAGAGAGATAAAACTAAGGTGTGCCTAGTATAGATATCAGAAGAATGAAATACTAGTTAATGTTTGTACTAAGATATTACTTGAGGATCACGTTCATAATGATTATATCTTCCTAGTGTTTTTATTGCCTCTCATACCTATGCTACAACCTTAGAACTCATTCTGATTTACTGTGAGTTGTATGTTAAAAATGGGACATGTGCCTTTAAATGGAAGATATAGAGTTTGTTAACAGACTGACATCAGAAAGACTTCATTTAGAATTACAATCAGAATGAATTAACTACAGCCAATAACTGTTCAATTTTAGAGGACACTGTCTTGTGTAAGAGATATGTAGAAGATCTTTCACATCTCTGTAAGAGATCTCTTAGATCTCTGTAAAAGATCTGGACACTGTGTTGTGTAAATTGTAAAAGATACGGGCATTTCACCTGTTTCGTGGGCATGAGCCGCCAGTAGTAGGGGAAAGAAAATTTAGAAAAATCAAGTTAGTTCAACTACAGCCAACAAAGATTGTAGACGAATAAAAAATTCACTCAAATTTAGTTCTAAAATATCTCATTTCGAAGTTGGAAAATTTGGTTCTGTGTCACCTAGCTAGTGTGACACCAGGGGAGGTCCTACATGTGATTTTAGGCTGCGAAATTTGCAAATAAACCCAGCAACAATATTAACTTTAGGAAAACGTTAATGTAGAATACGTGTTTACCACCATTACCGGGGACTGGTGGTGATTTTCGAGCTAGTTATCATTGAAACACTCACCAATTCTGGGACGACCCTCGTAAATTCGCTAATTTTCGGCGTGGACAAGCGCTGAAAATGTTGTTCGTTTGCTTCACTTCTTGAGAATTTGTACATTATTGATTAGGGGTGTGAGAGAGGAAGATGGGTTTAGAGAGGAACAAAGAGAGGAAGGGTAGGAGAAAGGAAGAGACAGAAAGAGAGAGAAGAAAGAGGGTTTGTGAGAGAGAGGGGAGAGAGCATGAATAATACAGCTCTACACGAACTTCCTATCAACAGCTGGCGGAAAATTAGCGCTACGCCTGAAAAGATGTGAGTAGGCTGTCCGCCGTACACAGATGTAAAAGTAGTAGTGGAGTGGATAATGTAGGCGCAGGGATGACCGTGTGTGGTGGGAATGAAAGTTGGCATGTTTCTAATTAGGGTACTGTAATTTTTGGACTGAAATAGAGTGGTATATTTCCTGATTATCCCTAGACAACTTATGATAATGATAATGATTAATGATAATAAATTAATTCAAAAGTTAAATTTATAATATAAATATTTTAATTATATTACAAAAATTGATATTAAAATAACATTGAGAAAATAAATAGGCTATCATAATATTATTTCAGAAAGTTCACTTCAACTCTCAAATTTTCTTTAAACTCCATTTATTAAATTAATAATTGAATTTTACTCTTCCAATAACAATTATGCATTTGGAATCAAGGTTTCGTTTTAAAATAGTTTCTTTTTTAACTCTGACGCTTGCTTTATTCCAATATCATCAACCATTTCCAAATATAAATTAATAAATCTTTAGTCAAGTTATAGACAGTTTCAATTAAATCAAATACAACTGCCGTTCAATGACAATAATATTATCATCTAACAGAATTCAACTGCAATGCTGTGGTTTTTTATGGGGTTTTTAAATGTAGTAGTTTTTTGCAATTTGCTGATAGTTTTTCAGCTTTGGGGTGGATGTTATCGTGATGATGAAAAATATAATCACAACTTACACTCTGAATATTCATAAAAATGAGGAAGATTGTATGTTGTAAATTTATGTATTTTTAGGTGATGATTCATCACAATATAACTTTACACTAAAAATAATTTCAGAATTTGAATAAGAAGTAGTTAAATTTAATACAAACTTAATTTTCTCTATGTATGTTAGATTCTTAATTTTATCTATTTCCCTCCACAACAATATTGCGTTCGAAAGAACAGGATTGAATACGTATCATAGAAAAGATATTAAACTTATTATTTTGTCACATTCAACTTACTCCATATTTCATTTAGGATGAGTGTTGATATTCAAATTTTTACCAGTACTCCACATAATTTTCTATAATAAAACGGAATTATCATTGCACTGGGTTTAACTTCTGGCTATAATCTGCACTAAAACAATACAAACCGAGGAACAACAACAATATGAAAAAAAGAATATCAAGAACGACAACACAGGAATGCAAAAAAGAGTAATATGGAACAGAAAGAAATGCGACAGTTGATGTGTACTGGTATTAGGCGAAAGCATGAATGACACGGACTTGTCAAATTATAGGCTTCTATATCACAGTTATTGTTGTTCCGATTCTGAAGTGCGTCTCTCTCCTACAATCTTTCTCTCACTCTCTCTCTCTTCGTTCTCCCATTCTTCCTTTCTCTCTTCTGGAATTATTCCGACATCTTTGGTGTCAGAGGATGTCATGTCGTGTCATTGGCATATCGCTATGTAGACTCTGATGAGGTCATTTCTTTAACTCCTTCGTTTTCTTCTGCTTCTTCCCCCCTCCTGCTTATCAAATAATGATAATAAAAGTAATAATAATGACAGCGGGTTCATCACGGTAATGACCGAAGGGTCATGAGGTGGGCGAATGCATCTCAAAGCTGAAACACCATCATGGACATCGCCCATCAACGACCCACATTTTCATAGACAATCGTGGTTTGCTTTCTCTCTTCTCTCTGTCTCTTCTCCTCCTCCAGTCTCTCTTGTCCCTCTTTCTTCTCTCTCTCGTTCTCTCTTTCAGTCATTCTTATGCGTCACATCACTCAGGTATCATATCGCACTCAGTTTCAGCAAGCTTTCTTGTCCAGTATCAAAATTTTGTAATTCTGTTCAGCATTTTGTTGTGGTTTCGAATGTGATCTCTCAATTTATTTTGCAGAGATCTAGTTCTGATCAGATTTAGCTCTGATATCAATTAGTTCGTATTCTGAGATAGTTCACTTAACAATATAGGCTATTCGTACTACTAGGAAAGGAAAAGTGAATGTGTGTAATACAAAAAAGAGAGAATGAGCGAAATTTGGAGATTATAAAGAGATGAAACATGTAATAGAGCCTATATAAAGAGATGAAAGAGAGGGGAGTTGACATTACCCTGTCAACTCCGTCAGTCATCCCCTAATTGTCGAAACGAATTAAAAAACGTACCATGTAAAATCCACACAACATAGAACTGAGTTCTGCTTTTGACTCGTTGTTTAATGCCTATAGGCATCAACAGTCATCAACTCCCTGAATAATTGAGGGATCCGTTTATGGGACAACAACAGTCTCTGTTTTCGCAAGAGAACTCCATTTGACAACTTTGCTTGGCCGTGAACAAATCGAATAATTATAGTTTTCTCATTGAATAAGAATAAATACTGCCTATCAGGATAATAATGAATATCACCCATGCTAATATCTGGAAAGAGTAAATATATAAAATTATAATAAATGTTATAAAAATGTATATTATCTGAAAGGAGTAAATATATAAAAATATTATAAAATGTAATAAATGTTCTAAAAATGTATACAATCATACTTTATACATAAATGTACACTTATCAACCCTCAATCCAAATATACATCCATGACGAGGTGTTAACTGAAAATCGTGATCAAGAAATCTACTTATTCCATGTAACCTTGTCTCTCTGGAATACTTCTCATCATATATTTCATTTTATTCTATTCCTTGTGACATGTAAGCTTCTCACGAAGTACATTCAATATTACAAACAAATCACACATGAAGTCATCATTATAAAGTGTTGGCAAGAAATGCCTTAACTAGAGGGGCGTGACTTTGCATGCACATATAATACTTGAAATTGAGGATTATACTAGTTTGTCAGCTTATTTGGTGTGAATGTCTCTATTAAAGAAGGAATTACTACTGTAAGCTTGAGTTACAATATTATTGAAAGTGTTTCACACGATCTTACTACGGGTATTACGTGTGTTATCTGTTATTGGGATGGGATGAGCTCTTTTCCAATAACATCTGTACTATTACTGTAATACTTTAGCGCTATACCTATATTACTCGAAATAAAGCATACAAGTGGTGATAGCATGAGAACCAATATTCAACTGTAGGATAAAAAGAAGCTATTGTTCTATGAGAAACAGAGTTAGAATTGATTAATGTCCAGTTTTCAATATGTTCATTATTTCATCAAATCTATAAAGACAAAAATAGAAAATTTCAGTAAACAATGAACACAATTTAAGAACAATTTAATGAAAATTCAGCTCTTCTGGATTTTGTAGTAATATAACAAGTATAGTGCTTTTTCTTGATCCATGATTACTCAAAACTTAGTCAAGAGATTGGTGCCCCATCTATCTTGAGTAGGCCTAGGTGAATTTATAGTTTTTCGACATTCCGAAAAACATGAATACACTTCCGGCATCCACTGCACAGTAATTCAATTGCAGTAAAACCTTCTAAATTCAATCTTCATTACCTTCTAAGGAGTACTCGACAATTTTTTCACCCAACATTTCTAGTATTACACTGCACAGGTAGGTCAATGAACCGCTGCACCATGTTAGTTTGTCCCAACAAAGAAGACAATCTGGCAAGATGGGAAAATTACTCCAGCTCGGTCAATATTGGTTTAAACAATATAGATTTGTTCTCAAATTGTAGATCAGAATGTTTCCTTCAATTTGAGACCAAATTTATAATTTTTGAACCAATATTAACAGAATTTGAGTAATTTTCCCATCTTGTCAGAATGTCTTCTTTGTTGGGACGAACTACAGCTGGGGGTTAATCCCTCTTTAATGGTGTTTTTATTGCCGTCCAGTATCCGTGTATAACACAGGAGAACGGTAAATTCGCGCAATTATTAGCGTAGAGCAGGCAGAAGCATAGACTGCTGCGTGTCAAAAGTCACTAGGACTGCATTCGACACAACCGCCTAGTACTCTATGGTAGCCTACTATAGTCTCTCTAAGCGAAGAAGACATACTGGCAAGATGGGAAAATAATTCCAGCTCGGTCAATGTTGATTCAAAAATTATAACTTGAGTCTCAAATTGTAGATCAGAATGTTTTCTACAATTTGAGAACAAATTTATTACTTTTGAACCAATATTGACCTAGCTGGAGTAATTTTTCCATCTTGTCAGAATATCTTCTTTGCTAGGACAGACTATGCCACTGATTGTCCACCTTATGTGCTTTTTTACGCTTTCTTTATTTGTTAGATTCTTGTAGCACCACTATTATTTCTTGTAATACAGCTTGTGAACATTACTTTTTCTACAGGATTGTAGTGTAGGTGATACTTTTACCAAAACTTTTTCCGATTTTTAGTTCAAGTAGGAAAAATATTAAAGGGAAAATCAGAGAATGTCACTCACAAATTGATTGGAATATCGTGATACTGATATATGGTTGGCGTAGTTCAGTCGATAGAGCTAGGAAGATATTCTGGCAAGATGGGAAAAGACTCTATCGTGGTCAATATTGGTTTAAAAATGACAATTTGGCCTCCAATCGTAGAGAACATTCTGATCTACAAATTTAGAATTCTTTTACTATTATTGACCAAGCTGGAATCAATTTCAAATAAATTCATGTTATAATTTTTAATTTTCTCCGAAAAATGAATTGTAAAATAATGATAAATAGTATTAGGCACCAAAAACCATAGTTGAATTCATATCATGATTTTCTGTTTTCTTCGAAAAATAATTATAAATAGTATTGGGTACCAAAAACCATTCAGAAAATGCTTTTTAATCAATACTAATTATTATTCAATACTAAATACCAATATTCAATCATCATATAACCACCAAATTTGAGCAATGACTCCGTTAGATTTAAACCAGATGACTCCGTTATTGAGGGGCGTCATCAAATCTCACTCCCTATCAAGGGACGATACCAAATTTCTCTCGCCTCAATTCATTCCTCCATTATTCATTGCACACTTTCATCCTCATTCTTCTTCGACATGCTATTCGCTATCACAATCGAACAATCCATTTTGAAGGCCATGATCTCACATACTATTCACGACCCACCTAATTGGTTTACTGTATGCAAATCAACATCTTCATCTATATAGGCTATACAAACAGAGAAGACATTCTGGCAACATGGAAAAATGACTTCAGCTCGGTCAATATTGGTTCAAAAATTGAAAATTCTGTTTCAAATTGTAGAAAACATTCTGCCCTACAATTTGAGATCAAATTGATAATTTTTGAACAAATATTGATCCAGCTGGAGTCATTTTCCCATCTTGCCAGAATTTCTTCTCTGCTTGGAAAGAGTTTACGTTGTTGGTTTGTCCATCTATCTATGCATTATGGGTAGTATGATATACATCCTCCAAGGCATCAACGGCATCAACATGAACAACAACAACATCATCATCATCATCATCATCATCATCACTCACATCATCAAGGCAGGGCCATTAGACCAAACAATACTTCATTACATACTGACGCATTCAGTTCTAGTATAAGCATAATGTCCGTTCCAAAAAAAAAAACAAACGAAAAATACTAAACAAAACTCTGCATACAAGCCCCTTGTATACAGGTATACATTATCGTATTTGAACTGAAAGTCTGCATACAAAATATAGGTATACAAATGTATTTCGACCAATTACATCTTGCAGCTAATTATTGAGAGCTGGTAATTTGTATTCAGTGTAACTTACCGAAGATTATTTGGCGAAAACGCTGTGTTTCCCCATCCCACGTCTATTGTAGTGTCCACTCCCTCAAACTATTATTCTATGTGTCGGTTGTGTGTGAAATTTAGAAATTTCGTCTCAAGGTCGTGTGTTTTTGTGTGAGGATTTAAGGAGCGTGGTTTCCGGTACAAAGAATTGTGCAAGTGCATATTTTGGTATTTTTCTGTTTACAAAGAAGTCTGCAGTGAAGTAAGATTAGTTTTTAGGTAATTTTTCTAGAGGTTATCGGATTATATAGAGATCATCAGATGTTAGATTGGAGGTGTATCTTTTTCTTAAGAGTGATGCTCACATGTGCTTCAAGCATGTGCTTGGGGAATGATAGGGGTGATAATGAGAGTAGACAACTTATTTTTAGGCAAACGGGGCCCACTGCTTCACGTTTAAACTCTCCAGAAAGACCGTATCTGTAATAACGCTGTGGTCGAAGAAAAATAAAAAATTCAAAATTATCAGAAAACAGATCTTCAATCCAAAAGTCCAATCGAATTCAACTTACTTTTCAACTTAAGTTGAAGAAAATGTAACTATCCATAATATGTAGGAGATGATTCTATGGCATTATGAACCATGTTCTCTGACTTCCTTATCTTGACATACAGTTCTAACCATAGAGAATAAAATATAGAATTTTCAAATTCTATTCTCGCTGGCTCTAACATCAATAAACAATTTAACAGTTGTTTTGAATAACAACAAAAGTAACATCTTCTTCAACGAGCCTTATTGGGTGAGACAATACTCAACATTGATAAACTATGGTATCGTTCCCGGTTCAAAAAAAATGATAAAAGTAACTCATGTACAAATTCAAATGCTGCCTCTTCAGCATGCGAGTAGTAAATTGTCTATTCGGATCTGCGCGTTGCTTACATTGTAAGCAAGTGCACAGATAGCATCTGTCCAAGCAAAGAAGACATTCTGGCAAGATGGGAAAATGACTCTAGCTCGGTCAATATTGATTAAAAAATTATAAATTTGATTTAAAATTGTAGGAAACATTGTTATCTACAATTTGAGACCAAATTTATAATTTTTGAACGAACATTGACCAAGCTGGAGTATCTTTCCCATCTTGCCAGAATGTCTTCTTTGATTGTACAGACTATAGTATCGTGTTCATTGTAAAGCTGCCAAACGCCGTGTAGATTGATCAGATAAGAATCGCAAAGCCGTTTCGGCTACATATCTCTATTCAAATACACTGGGAATATGTTGATTTGAATATATTCTATGGAGAGTTTGTTGGGAATTGAATTGGCGTTGGTGGGAGTGAGTGAGTTAGGGAGAAAGAGTGACTGTAAGAGAAGAAAAAAGAGTAAAGAGGAAAAGAGAGAGAGAAAGAATGAGTGAGTGGAGGAAATTGAGTGATAGAGAAAGATGGAAAAGAGAAGCATTGTTAGAGAGAAAAATGAGAGTGAAATAAATAATTAGGTGAGATTGAGAAGTAGAATTTAACTGTAAAAGTGATAGTGAGGAAGAAAGAGGGTTGAACAAGTAGTAAAAAATGGAGAAGAAGACAAAAGATTTTTGGAATTGTAATTTGAAACTGATTAGATGTTGGATTGAATCATAATTATTTGTGATTGGAAGGTACAAAATTACTTGAAACAGATTCATTTAAAGAATTATCCTGATTTCTCTAGCATACCTTATAAGATTTTCACTAGCCTACCCAACCTTTGTTACAATTTTCCACTTTCAATTCCAATTATTATTTATTCACTTTTGTCTGAGGGTAATGCCCACATGAGCTTGTAGACTTGTACGTGGGTAATGAGAGGGATGATGATGAGGGACGATGACTACTTAATACAAGGAACTACGGTTACATACAATTTTAACAGAATTTTTGATCAAATTATCACTGATTCTATCACTGATACGTCTTTATTGAATCATGTTCAAACTTTAAACAAGTTTGAATCGTGAATATTCGACTGATCTTACGTCAAATTTGAAATGAAATGTGTTAATTGTAACCGAAATCCCTTGACACAATATTTGACAAATTGTCTGCGAACAACGAAAACTGTTAATTTATGTCACAGAATAAATCTCCATCCAAAGTAATGAACGTTCTTTTGTAGTTGGGTGACAATTGCATTGTAGTTGACATTTCTCTTTTTCCGAAAACAATGACAGAAATTTAAATGATTGAAAAGTGACAGAGAGTGACCTTGTAGGCCTTAAATACATGGGCTTGGCAACAAAAGGACTTAATTCCGAAATAAAACTCGAAGGAGATGTTTTACGTGAAGTAATACATTGTAAATATTAATTTTATATTTTTTCTTACTGGAATTTTCTCTGGGAAATCATGATCAGATCCAGGTGGTTATATTATAAGATCGCTTACATTCAAAATACACTTCTTAAATATCTTATCTTTCTCTGTAACATTGCGTTTGTCGATCTCATACTCTTACGTGAGTTAGCATAGAAACAAAATAATGTATTCTATTCAAACGATCTTAAATAATTGCGTCATCCATAAAGGAATCAATGTGAAAAAATTTGATTAGTTAATTTTAAAAATAAAGGTTATTTCCACCTTTGAAACTCAAATTGTACACAAAATTTTGACTTCTGATGGTGGAAAAGCTATGAAACATCAATTTAGAATATTGAAAGTTTGGAAATTCCCATACTATAACCGATCAGCAACCAGTAGCCATATGCTATGTGACAAACTACCTCACAAAACAATAATTAAACGAGACAAGTGTGTTGACAGTCCAATCTCCGGTTAGTTAACTAGAATCAAATAGAAAATGTCGGTCAGATCAGACCGCCATCAAGTAGGTAGAGCAGTAATCAACGGTCACATTTTTGCGGCCCACATTCACATCTGAATAATGACCGTCACTATTGAATACACAATACACTTTTCAAACCCGAGTATAGTCTGTCGAAGCAAAGAAGACATTCTGGCAAGATGGGAAAATTACTCCAGGTCGGTCAATATTCGTTCAAAAATCACAATTTATGTCTCAAATTGTAGATTAGAATCTCTCCTACAATTTAAGATCAAATTTATAATTTTTGAACCAATATTGGCCGAGCTGGAGTCATTTTAAAAATTGTCAGAATGTCTTCTTTGCTTGGACAGACTATAGCCTACGTTGGGATCTTTACCGGTTGTCTAATTTACATTCAAATTGTCATTTTCTATTCTTTTTGTCGCTGCTTAATTCATGTGTCCCACGCGAGTGTTTTCGGTAGCTTGCTTGTTGTGTATGGCGCAATTTCAAATCAGAAAGTTGAATGACATCTGGGTTGACCAAAGGGACCGTGAATTAAGTTTATCGAATTTGAATTTGTGGTTAGATTCTCAACACTATATAGCCTATCTTAATAACTCGATACCCTGATGACTGAATTTAAGCCCTCATGTTGCTTCTACTCGCAACAGATCTTTCAAATGAGACATGAATGAACTTGATCGGTTTACATACACGGTGGCATTCGAGTGGAATTCTAATGCTATTTACTGGTTCAAAGCATATTATAGAAATGCTATTTACTGGTTCAAAGCATTAACAAAGATGAAAAATAATATGAATTAATGAACAGCACTGGTGGCTCGTGCCCACGAAACAGGTGAAATGCTGTACAGTAAAAGATACGGGCACTTCACCTGTTTCGTGGGTACGAGCCGCTAGTGATGAACATAAAGACGAATTATCCTATACTTATTGTGTCTATTAATTGGAATGGATATGTATCGATTGATAATCTACCAATTATCCAATAATTAATCCAACTATCTGTTGTTATACCAGTAGAATTAATCCAATGAAATATCAAGTGAGAATTCTGTCTAGTTATTATTCTCAGTCCTAAATTTTCCCTTAGAATTAGCTTATTACATGGTATTGGAGAATCTATGAAGATAAACAAACTATCACAAGAATATCGTCAAGGGTGAGTTAAAACTCTCTGAGTAGTTGTGAAGTATAATTTACAATACTGTAATCTTTTAATGATGAATAATTTACATGGTATTGAAGATTAAAGCATATATCCAGCCAGCACAAGAATATCGTCAAGAGTGAGTTATAATTATAATAAAAATTATGAGTTTTTTGAAATTGCTAATTTTTTTAAAGTTTAGTACTAAATTACAGACAATATTACAAATTCTCCTTGTCCACATGAAATTCGTTTTTCTTTATACACTCAATTTTCTCACATTGAGTAATACATTTTCTATAATACGAATGATTTATTATTAGTATTAAAATCAGCTTCACAAAGAATGAACAATTTTACATTGTTCATGATACGGTATTCATACTATGATTGGAGTAAAACTGACATATTTCTCATCCAAGATTCAAGCCACCTGCCTTCAACAATCTCTGAACTCAGTGCATGTCATTTTTATCTGACCACAAAACAATGTCGCAATCAGCATCTTCTTGGAATCTGTGTGAAGTACCGACATCGTTTGCTTTTATAATGGGTCGTTGATGTCAACGAGAAGAAACGGTCTCGGAATAATGGTTAACTAGTTGATGAATCAGTTGAAACGTTAACGTGTTTGTCGAGGAAAGTGTGAGCTTTGTAATATTTGAGATAATATATCGATTAATTCAACACAGCATATCATTGAAGTACAATAAACAGTTGAACATCGACATAATAAAGTATTTAAACAGAAATTATCATTGAAAGAATGATATTAAATCGATAGAAGTAGTTGGCAGAACAACAGTAATGGCGGTCAAAAAATTCAAGTTTTAACCACGCCTACCGGTCCAACATTTTAACTTTCTCTACTGTCTTCTGATTGGTCGACAGTTTTCTGTTAACATGTTTCCGAATTCTGTCGCTAGATAGCAATAGCTGCTCGGTGATGTTCTTATTGCCGTTCAATTCATTGAAGCAAACAATTTCACGAAGATTGTCCAACTTGGAATTTTACTCATTTTTGTGTTACGTTTTAGTCAATAAGCTTTCAGAGCACAAAATTCAAGTCAATAAGATATTGAACAATTATATATGTGTTTCAAGAATAAATTAATAAGTGGATCTCTAAACTGATTCGTTTATCATTATCATCCCAAAAACACTTATTGATAACCTGTGTTCACGGTACGATTATTCCTCAAGAATATACATTCTTATGATAAACAACTTAATGTGAGAAAAAGATGAAATGTTTGTTGGTTCCAAGTTAAAATTCTAGTTCGAGCTTCGTGATACATTCATTTTTTTGATACATGGAACACGTTGATCGTTGAATACATAAAACCCGTTGATCAACTAGTTCGTTAATCAACTGCTTACCACGTCATAATTGTCCGCTCACGTTTCGTATGAGCCGCACTGCTGTCACGATGTCGCATGACAACAGATGATGATGATGATGATGACAATGATGTTGTCTCGGACCTCTTCTCGACAAGATTATGTCACTGTTTATTGGCTGAAAGTAAAAATGTGTCGGCAATAGTGGAGTCATTGAAGAGCTATTTGCAAATCGAGGGAGATGTCGTCGTGTAGTAACGCGTGATGAGGTTATTTGCGAGAAACGACCTTGGTAATATTTGAGAGGAAATAGGCTAGGTTGGTTGGTTTTGGCGGAATTCGCTATGTCAAGTGTTCAGAAAGACACTGAGTACCATTGATTCTCGAAGTATGGAGATTTGAAATATCAGTAATTTGTTGAAAATTTATTAATCCAATATCTCTTTTGTTTCTTAAAGTAGAGGTACTTGAAACATTAGTCAGTTTTTGTAATTTTATTTCCATTTTAATCTGATATTTCTTCTGTTTGTTCAAGTTAAGGCAATTGAAATATCTGTAAATTTCTTTAAATATTAACGTTATAATTCTCCTGTCTCTTGAACTATAGGGATTGAAATATCAGTCATTTTTTGTAATTTTATATTAATTGTGATTTTCTCCTGTTGCAGGTAAATTAATATAGCCAATAGCTCGTATACCGTGAACACTAGGATATGGGTGAGATGAAGATTCGACATGTTTATTTGATTTTTTGTAAGCAATTTATGAACATATTTGGTATTTATAGAGGCTACAAACCTATTATGTAATGATACTTTTCGAAAGAAACATACAAATAACTGTAGTTATTATATGGGATTTCAAATCAATAACAAACTTTCCTTTAAAAGCACTCAGCATTTCCGCCTTTATATAGTTCATTTTAACTACTAAATTGTGATTGATTGGATATAGGCTGTATATCGAAAGATAAATTCCTACAGATGAGTGGTTGGGTTAGTCTGTTCAAGCAAAGAAGGCCCTCTGGCAAGATGAGAAAATGACTCCAGCTCGGTCAATATTAGTTCAAAAAATATTAATTTGGTCTCAAATTGTAGATCAGAATGTTTCCTGCGATTTAGACCAAATCAATATTTTGTTAACTAATATTGACCGAGCTGGAGTCATTTTCTCATCTTGCCAGAGGGTCTTCTTGGCTTGGACAGACTATACAACATCTTTTTTTTAATTCATTTGGAGATAGATTTTTAATTTCTGTGGGGCAAGATTTGAGTATGTTGGAGCATGTTGAGCATATGTTGAAACATGTTGAACATACCGACAGCCCACTTCTCAAACCAACACTCTTGTTCTCTAAGGGATCCTGAGGGAGGAGATGTTGAAAGACACACGATCGATCATCGTGTTACACGTTACAGTTGATGAAACGATTATCCAAAGGATTGACCACACTGAAAGAAAGTAGCCGGCCCTTTTCTGCTGCCAGGAAAAATAGGTCCCAAGGGATATATTTTGGGTCAGAGTACAAGAAGAGAAAGAGAAAAAAAGAATATGAAGATAAATAAAGGAGAAAAAGAATAAGGAGAATAAGGAGAAGAAGGAGGAGATGGATGAGGAGGAGAAGGAGAAGAAGAAGAAGAAGAAGAAGAAGAAGAAGAAGAAGAAGAAGAAGAAGAAGAAGAAGAAGAAGAAGAAGAAGAAGAAGAAGAAGAAGAAGAAGAAGAAGAAGAAGAAGAAGAAGAAGAAGAAGAAGAAGAAGAAGAAGAAGAAGAAGAAGAAGAAGAAGAAGAAGAAGAAGAAGAAGAAGAAGAAGAAGTAGGAAGAAGTAGGAAGAAGAAGAAGAAAAGAAGAAGAAGAAAAAAGAAAAGAAGTACAAGGAGAAGGAGGAGAAGAAGGAAAAGAAAAAGAAGGAGAAGAGAGAGGATAGAACGAATAAAAAGAAGGTAGCTAAGGGCTAGTGCTCAACTACCACTTTTCTCCAGTAGGGTCCATCGGGTCGAGTACAATAAAAATGGGAAGAAGATTAAGAAGAATGGCGAAAATAAGCGGACAACTGGCTAACTCTTCCACACAATTGCTCTACATCCTTCTTTCTCTCCTTCTCCTTGTGTACATCCTTCATTCTTTCCCTTACCCTTTGCTTTCAATAATAGAATAACTGGACCAAGGTGGTCTAGCCAGATCGGCATGATTTATTACTCTCTAGCCTTTGTACAGTGTTTCTCGCCGCGTTTTGATTTCACTCACTTTTCTTCTTTTTCTTCTTCTTCTTCTTCTTCTTCTCCTTCCCCTCCTTCTTGTTCCTCTTCTTGACCGATCTTCTCCTTTTCGTTTGACCGATCGCGTATTGCTACAATGGAAGCGATCGTTTGGAAAATTTGTATTTTTCTTTTGGACAACATCGGCGGGGTTTGTCGTTTCTGTGTTTGTGGGTGAGAAACATTCGAAATATTTCTTTAACAGTTGTTGGACATGACATTCGGATAAGAGGACATTGGACAGTGAGGAGTTTCAATGGTTTAATATTCATTTCGGGTAATTTATCTTGATAATTTCAATTAAGTCAATTTTTACGAAATGTTCGATCACATACGAGTAGAATATTATACTATTATACAGGGTGTTGCAGGAGGAATGTGCAATACTACTCAGGCTGTTTCCTTACACCAAGTAGACAAGAAAGTTCCATGGGACCAAACTCCAAAAACGCTTTGTTACCGAGATAAAAATGGCGGAAAATTGAGATTTTTTGAAATATATCAATTTTTCTAATTTCTTAGGGGCTTTAAAATGAGCAATTCCTATGTAAAATTAGATTAGCTGAGGAATTCAATGAAACCAGTTCCAAGTTCTACTACTTCTTCTTCTCCTTCTTCTTCCTACTTCTCCTCCTACTTCTTCTTCTTCTTCTTCTTCGTCTTCTTCTCCTCCTACTTCTTCTTCTTCCTACTTCTTCTTCTTTGTCGGTATCAATCTGAAGAGAATACTCCCACGTTCTCCCTCCCCCCCACACTGCTGATAAATACACGACTACATGCACATCGTTATATACTTAACAACTAGTATACTGACCGATTTGGCACAACCAGAGACCACTATCCTAGTTGGATATAGTCTGTCCTAGCAAAGAAGACCCTCTGGCAAGATGATAAAATGACTTCAGCTCGGTCAATTTTGGTTCAAAAAATATTGATTTTGTCTCAAATTGTAGATCAGAATGTTCCCTACGATTGAGACCAAATTCATAATTTTTTAACCAATATTGACCGATATGGAGTCATTTTCTCATCTTGCCAGAGGGTCTTCTTTGCTTGGACAGACTATAACTAGGCTTTGAGATTTTGTACAATTTACTCGCGCTTTCTGCATGTCGCCGACTGTTATAGTAACGAGTAAGGTACAAATGCTACACTATGGTGTGACAGAATTCAAGAAGATGAATAAGGTTCGAGAAGATAAAGAAAGGATGAGAGAAACAGAGAATTCAAGAAGATGGAGAATTAAATCGAGAAGTGGAAAGGTGCGAGGAAAATGAAGGATGAAATGGGAAATAAGAATAAGATATGTGATGGCGAAGAATCGAAAAGAGAAGGGTTATTTGAAGATAGAGGGAAGAAAGAATAATGAAGAAAGATAATAACAATAATAAGGTGTATGGTCTCAGATTCGACACCTCCAACCCCACGTAACAATTGTACAGCTTGTTGGAAATTGTTCTTTCTCTCATTATCAGTGTGTTGTCGAACACCTTTCTCTTACACGAACTTTCGTTACCTTTCGCTTTTTCTTGTGAGCCGAACACGCTTTTGGTGTAGATGTCACACTTTATTTACTTTCGATATCACTTCTCGCAATACATTGTCTTGTAGTTTTGCTTTGATATTGCAATATTGATCAACATATCCTCACTAGATTAATTGGAATACGAAAAATATACATTGGAAAAAAGCCTTAAATAGAAGGGTTACTAGAAGTAGAGTATATAAGTATAGAAAGTAATATTATAGTAAGTATATAGTAAGTATATAGTAAGTAAATAAGTATACTAAGTAAGTAATTTTTAGTATAGTAAGTAAAGTGTATATCTATCTAGATCTAGGATCTCATCGTGTCTTTCAGCTTGCGTGAACTTTATGTATTGAACGATAGAGATCAATAATTGATAGAAACTGTTTAAAATATCTTTGAGCAACTAGGATTCAGAATTAAAATTAAAGAAGGTCAATCCTCAATAGTTATTATTAGAATAGACCAAAACAAATGATTCCGCCAACCACTGGCGGCTCGTACCCACGAAAGAGGTGAAGTGCCTGTATCTATTACAGTACAGCACTTCACCTCTTTCATGGGCACGAGCCGCCAGTGCCGCCAACTTAAATTCATTGAATCCCGTTGACTTGCGCTTAAATCCCATTTACTTCACTCAAAACATTTGGCTTAACTGCACTCAAAACAAATTTGCTCCTTTCCTAAGATCCGCGAAATATGTATCTCTACTTCTTTTCCCACACCACTATTATTCGCAACGATTGAAACGAAAAGGTAACTGTGAAAAAGGACAACAAAGAAGAAAGAAAAGGATGAACAGACTACACACGGTCAGTGGCCAACACTTGATTGTTTGTCAACTCATGTTTTCTCACGATCTAAGCTCACCTTGCACTCTATCGGACTGTCGATCTTCCTTTATCCTTTCCTTTCTTTCCTCTCTTTCTAACTTTCCAGCTTCCCATCTTCTATCTTTCTCTACATTTTCTCTGTCCCATCCCTTCCCATCTCACCTCTTCCCCATCTGACCAAGCAGAGAAGACATTTTGGCTAGGTGGAAAAATGACTCCAGCTCGATCAATATTTATTCAAAAATAATCTTATGGGTCTCAAATTGTAGTAAACATTCTACTCTACAATTTGAGACCAAATTTCTAATTTTAAAATCTATATTGACCAAGCTAGAGTTATTTTCCCATCTTACCAGACTGTCTTCTTTGCTTCAACAAACTTTTTCACCCTTTTCCATCTTTCTATCCTTTTTCATCCTACCTCCTTCACATATTTTATCTCTTGTTATCTTTTCAGAAGTCTGGTCCAGTCTACCAACAGGTCAGGTCAATTGCTCCAGTTGCCGATTTTGGTAGAATGTCACCTTTTTGCAATTTTGGGAGGTTCCCACGGCTCTGGGTACATCTGTCCAGTTCTGGTCCAACCCTTGCAACCTGCGTCTTGGACAAACGTTTAATAATTTTGGGAGAGATGGAGTTATTGTTGAATTTTTAGTTCCCATATCGTGTGCGATTTGAGTTCTGCGGTACGTTCCATGGAATGGCTTCCAAGAAATTTCAAAATATTTTTATGTTTTTTATCATAATTCTGTGGAATTATAATTTTGTTTTTCGTTTAAATTTCTCATGGAATATACAACTGACAAGTCATTACCTGATTAGGTTGAAGATTGGAGGGTGAGTGAAATCTCTTACTACTAAGACAGTATTTGAATAATATAATATGATGGAATTATAATGAAAAATAGCAATTTTCATTGAACCCTAATCAACTTCACTTCTCTGATAAACTTGCTACTTTTCATTTACTGAATAGATAGATTGGTTGAATTATCTTTAGTTATTTCTCTTCAACTAATACTTTAGCACTTCAAATCATTAAAAAAATATTCTATATTGATTTTTTCTCGAAATCTATCAAAATGATCTTCCTTCATAATTTGAATTCTAACATCTCTTGGACTGTGTATATTCTACTAAATTGAAATAAAATTGTTACATTGCACAAACACAATGATGAATAAATAGATAAATACATTTAAAATGGGAATATTTCAATCACGGAGCTTAAAAATAAGGTTTTTGAATGTAAAGTATTTCCTCCTGTATTAAAGGCCTCCTTCACATGCTCCAGTAGCCAAACCAAGTGCAATCTTGAATGCAACAGATCCCGTTATACCAGCTAATCCATCTCATGAATGCTCTGACAGTTCACAAATCGTCCCATTCACAAATGCTCTCCAGGTAGAAGGTATATTTTGAAAACTATACCGACAACCCGAAAATACTCCCACTGGGTTACTTTCACACGGTTTAACCTGAATAGTTCAGTTTATTTTGCCGAGATGGACAGGGCTGGATTATAGTTTTGGGGGTGAGTTAAGCGTTGGGCGGGAAGGGGGGGAAGGTGTGGGTAGGGAAAAGGGGAAAAGGGGGTGGGGTGTTTTAGATAGCGGTGTGGGCTGGGAAATGTCGCCACAAAGGGTTGCTTTTGAATCATATTGCTCGGGTCCCTTGAGAATTTTGGTCAGTTTTGGTTTTGGTGTCAGTGAGGTAACATCGGGTCACTAGTGCGCTGCACAAGGAGTCAATTTCATAGAACTTGGATTAAAAATTTTTACTTGGAATTTTTCAAATTATGAATTTACTTTAGAATTTGGAAGCCTATATACTAGTTTAGATACAAAATTCAAATTTTTAATCTTTTGTGACGTGTATTATATTGATATGATATTATACGTGTATATGATAGTGATTGGAAGTGTATATGTGCATAAGTGACTGGTTCTATAATATTTATGGAACATCAACAGTGAATTTTTGAGGGCTTCTCATCCCACTAATAATTGTTACTAGAGTCGCTACTAGTGCTTGTATTATGATAGGAAGAAGTAAAGATTATCATTTTAAATTATGATGGAAATCAGTGAGAAGGACCATCGATCCCCATAATGATCAACAATTAAATTTTTAATGTATCTTCAATGTTTTCATGAATGAATAATGTAGAGTAATGTATCTTTCCTATCATACGATTGAGAAAATTGAAATAAATTTATTGAAATTTGGAAAAAAATCATATCGGGTTTGAATAAATTACCATGAGTAGCAAAATACCGTGTATCACGCGTAATACAGTGTGTTCAGGAAACATTAGTGACAATTTTTGATTAGTACTGGAGCGATATTGGATTTCAAACTATGGGTGAGTGATATATCTCGATACCTCAGTTGATTGTATTGAAAATTTCACATAATATTAGACCTTGTAAGGATATAAGTATTCCCTTCCTCCACTCACCACATTCCACAAATCCATGTATCAACTTAATTATTATAGTTTTCCTAAAAACATACGTATGGTTCCGTCATCCATTCTACCATTGTTTCCTAGACACTTTTATTGGCGAGCATTATTGAATTAAGACAACAGGAGATGTCAATGCTGAAGGGAAGAAAGGTGTATAATATAAGGGGAAGCAAGAGAGGAGAAGGTGTCAAATGAGGAGTGACAAGAGAGAAGGATTGAAGAATAGAAAGGAAAGAAATAAGAGAAAAACGAAGAAAAACAAAGAAGTAGGGGAAGAAGAAGGTGAAGAAGAAGAAGAAGAAGAAGAAGAAGGAGAAGAAGAAGAAGAAGAAGAAGAAGAAGAAGAAGAAGAAGAAGAAGAAGAAGAAGATGATGAAGAAGAAGAAGAAGAAGAAGAATGATGAAGAAGTAGGAGAAGAAGAAGAAAAAGAAGTAGGAGTAGGAGAAAAAGAAGTAGGAGAGGAAGAAGAAGAAGAAATAGAATAAGAAGAGGAAGAAGAAGAGGTGGAGGAGGAGGGGAAGAAGAAGAAGTGGGATGAGGAGGAGAAGAAGAAGAGGTGGAGGAGGAGGAAGAGGAGGAGTAGGAGAAGGAGGAGTAAATGTCTCCTGAGGAGGAAAGGCCAAGTCGTCCCGTCTTGGGCTAACAAGGCCTTAGGATGAGTGCGTCCTGTCCCTGAGGAACTGTCGATAATCTGATAAGAACATTAGAGATAGCCTTCTAGGCGTCCCAAGTGACGTCACAGTAAGGCAAGGCGTCATCAAGCATGAACGGCGTCGCAATTCCACCTTTTCCCAAACTCTGCAAAATACACCTCTTATATTTTTCACCTCTAGCTTAGTAAGATAGGACTTACTGGGCGAGAGTAAGATGTCTATTAAATATTTGAAACCTTTATTCTCATTATTGTTATATTATTACCTTAATTTCCATGTAGTCCATCTTTTTAACAGTTTGTCCAAGTAAAGAAGACATGTTGGTATCATATCATTCTATTGTATGGCTTAATTTGTGGGGAGTTCCGAAGAAGGTCCACAGCTGACATAACCACAATTTCACATTTTGGTAAGAGGGGAAAATGACTTTAGCTCGTTCAGTATTGGTGAAAAGTATAAATTTGGTCTCAAATTTTAGGAAACATTCTGTTCCTCAGTTTGAGACCATATTTATGATTTTGAACCAATATTGACCGAGCTAGACTCATTTTCCCATCTTACCAGAATGTTCGACCAGACTATAACTTTGGTAACTAATGTCCAAGCAACGAAGGCATTTTGACAAGATGTAAAAATTACTCCACTTCGGTCAATATTGATTCGAGAATTATAAATTTGGTTTCGAATTGTAGGAAACATTCTACTCTACAGTTTGAGATCAAATTCATAATTTTTCAACGAATATCGACCGAACCGGAGTCATTTTCCCATCTTGCCAGAATGTCTTCTTCGCTTGGACAGACTGTAGTAGGTTGAGAATAATCCAGTCCACCAACCTATGAGTAACACAACAATAACAAACTTGCTTGATCGATATTCACATTGATATCAAGTAGGGCTGGGCATGATGGGCATAGCCTAGTTGTTTTGTATTTATATAAAGTGGCCATCCACTCTACACAGGGTGGGCGGAAAAGGATATGGCTGAACCGTTTATAGGTCTCGACACCCCTGTGTCATATTTGGGGGTGTTGGGGAGGGGAAGGGGAAGTGTGAGATGTCGTGAGGTTAACTAAGGTCCCGTGGCTACTATCACACTTACATGTTACATACTAACATACACATACACACACTAAACCCAAAATTGTGGGGGTGGGGACCACCCGTTGTCAGAAGGGGGTTGGTGGTGGACCAGTCTCCAGGAAATGGGAAATTACCGTCTCGAACCCTACGGAACCCTGTCATCAATCAAAACCAACGAATAATACTGCCAAATATACGGGACTGTCACATGTACGGTTTTATTCTGTGTGGTACCGTAACTTTTGAAGCATCATTTCTGAATTTATTCTGAAAAATTGGCATTTATTACATAAACATTTGAAAATAAATCCAGTTTTTACAAAAGTTCTGAGAATTCACGGAAATCGTAATCAAGAAATGGAATCTCATTGAACGATATGGATTTCTCTACATGTTTACTCCCTCAACTTTTGGATTTTCATTCCGGAATTGTACTAAAAAACTCATTTCACATTTGAGAAGGCAACATGATTTGAAAATTCAACGATTACTAAAAATATATTTGAACTGTTTGGTACCGTAACTATTGAAAAACATCACCATAATTTTGACAACGGCAACAAGTTCCAAAGTAATATTTCAAATAATTGGAAATATTTTATAGCTGCTCGTCGACTGTGAACGTTTTTCAAAGCTGTAAAATACTGTAGCTAGATCAGTAGACCTACTAAAAAAGGTACTTCTCAAATACGCATCACGCAATGCGAACGATAATAATCGTTTGATCAGTTGGTTTTCACCAAGAGGTATAAATTCCAAACGCAATCGAAATTTCTAAAACTCAAATATGAGTTGAAAAAAAATCTCTTTGATCTCCAGTTATTTTGTCGAGAATTTCCAACAAACTCGAACAACGGAAACAGCCATTTTGTACGGACCTCAGCGAGCTATTTACAGCGGGTTTAACGGTACCCCTGAATTGGCAGCTGGTGGTATGATGTGCAAGAGAGGTCTGGACTTTGACAATCGGTCTTTGTGGGAAATTTTCGATAGTTGGCTGTTTGAAATGATTGATGATGAACGGGGGCGATATAGAGAGCTGAGTTTTTGATTGGGCGTATCATGCTTGGTTTAGCGGGACTGGGGCACCCCCCAAAAACAACAAATTCGGAGGCATTTGGGGCAGCTACCAGCGGCTGATCTCTCACACCTATGAATGTCATGTAAAGGAAAAAGAGAGGAGCAAAAATTGAATGAAAGAAAATAGGAGAAAAACGGTATAATTGAGACAAAACAGAGAGATAGAGAAAGAAGGTAAGAAGAAGAGAGAGAAGATAAGGAAGATCAATTTAGAATGACGCGGAAAAAAGAGAAACGATCAGGAAGACAAGGATGAATGAAGTATAATTGAAGTCAAGAAAATTAGAAGAAAAAGTGAAAAATAAACGGAGAAAGATAGAAATAAATTGAGAAGAGTTTTGAAAAATGACTGATAACAATTTTATGTCAATAATAAAAGGAAAATTGCAAGTGACTGAGAGGAAAAAGCAAGTTGAGGCGGGAAATGGAAAAGAAGTTAAGAAGAAGATTGGTAAGTGGATTAGATGAAGAATTGGAAAATCATAGCAGAGGTCGGAGAAAGATGAGAAGATAAAGATCATCTTAGTCTAAAAGGGATTAGATTGGAGCAAAAATTAGAAAAAAAATTGTCATTATTATAGCTATTAGTCAGAGACTAAAATAAGGTATTTCATATCAACCTGAATTGAAGACACAGTGTCAGGTGAGATGTTGTGATACTTGAACATAATTTAAGAGCACAAAATTGTCTATATCACTGGAATTTTTTAAAAATAAAATAAGTAACCAAAAAAGGTATAGGGATTGAAGAGAAAAAGTGAGAGATATCGATAGAGAGAAGGAAAAAACGCAAGAGAGAGAAGGACTGAAAGAGAGAGAGAGTGAGAGTGAGAGAGGGTGAGAGAGGAGAGGGTATGGCAGAAACGTAATGATACCGAGAGGGTAACTTGTAGTGATGCGGGAGGTACCGCGCGGCCCAAAACTCTTTGTCGCATTTATCGCAAATCCATGCACGTTGTTTTACTGATAAATTCCAGCTATTTGTGTCCGCGTGCACTTTTAGTCCCCCTGTAACTCGGCCATGAATGTTTTAGACAGCCTTCATTCGTTAACTAAACACAGGGCCCTATCACAAACGCCCTCTGTCATCCAATGTAAATGTCAGGCCCCAAATTCAGAATTTCGGTGGCAAATTCTTTTGTCAAGGCATTCAGTGTAGCCTATACAAACATGTAACAAATTTTTTGGTTGTAAATGCTCAATATTTTGGCAAATACTGGATATTTTTTGGAATAGTTATGAATTGGATATAATTATAGTAATGAATGTAGGAATATATTATAACAGTTCGAAATGGATAGGTAGCGAATTCCATGTTTGGGATTTATAGAAAAGCTCAATATTATTGTTAATAGACTACTGGATATTGTTCCAGGATAGTTATATTGGAAAGGAATAGTAATCAAATTTTATGGTTGGGATTTCCGGAAACGCTTGAATCGAATATTCTTGTAAACACTGGGTAAGCCTATTTATTTTACTATTTATGTTAGGAATGGATATTGAATTTTATGATTTGATTTTTTATAAATGCTTAATATTTCGGTAGATACTGAATATTTCCTTGATATAGTTATTTTAGAAATGAATTTTTCTTAGTATATCCAGAGATGGATATATATCCAGAAATGAATTTTTCTTAGTATATTCAGAGATGTCTCTACAAACATGTAGAGAAATCCATCGTTCAATGGGATTCAATTTCATGGTAGAGATTCTCGCCCAATCATTGAAAAATATGAAAACTCCATATTTATTCATACCTGAAAAGCATAGAACATGATGTCATGGACTTAATTAATGTGATATTCTTATTAGATTAAAACTTCAACAATATAAAACTCACAGACATGTGCGAAAAATAATCTTCATTAGGGCCTAAGATAGAAAATCAGATCTATAAAAGACTCTTTCTAGCTACTGTAGCCTATAATTTGCACACATTTTCACATTATTAGTCGATAATGATTTCTGTTTCGAAATTCTGAATCGAAACAAGATCGTACCAACCCCAATCTTGGAACCGCCCTTCGAATAGTCGCCGTGACGTCATATCTCTAGCAATTCCAAGCATTCTGTCACACAAGTGACAATGCCTTAGAATACAAGGCGCTTTACACTGTTCTGTCACCACATGCCAAACTGATCGTCACTGATCGTCACAGCTCGTCAAATTCCTTGCTTCGAAACAATTCTGATCATCGTCTGGACATCACAAAGGGTTGCCTATCTCCTTTGCCCATAATACAAGGCTTATAATACAAGGCTCTGTTTCCTTGGAATGTTCCATGCTTGTCGGTTGCTGGATAGGCGTACGGATAACCACTATCTCAGTAGATAGGCTACAGATATTCCCAATTTGAGGAGATATTCATCTTAATACATATTTTTTCATCTTTATTAAGTAATTTTTCATTAGAGTACAACGGGCTCTTTAGCACAAAACTGTTTCTCTTGAATTTATACGAACAAAACAAAAAGAAGGTGTAATAAAACATTTCTGAAACACTAATATTCTTGCACCAAAAGCATATAATATGATTGAATAGTTGTAGTGGCACTGGCGGCTCGTACCCACGAAACAGGTGAAGTGCCCGTATCTTTTACTGTACAGCACTTCACCTGTTTCGTGGGCGCGAGCCACCAGTGGTAGTGAGTCGCCAACATTCGCTTTAATTTTTTCCTTCTCTTAATTTTTTGTCTCCTCCAGCTTCCCTACATTTTTTCATAACCCATGGATTGTTTATACTAGTACGGATATTAGAAATGCACACTACAATATAAATTAATGTTATACAATGTTGTGAATGGATTAAGTTTCAGGAAATGTGAATGAATTGAGTGCTTAATCGAGGTCCTCATTTATTCAGTGAAGATCAGTGAAATCACTCGAATAATAATTATTTGTTCATTTAGAAAAACAAATTTCAATTGCTTATTGAACAACAATCATTTTCGATTGCTTATTGAACAAAAACAATTTTCGATTACTTATTGAACAACAGCAATTATCGTCAAATGTTTATTGAACAACTAAGAAACAGGTTATAAGGGTGCGAAAGTTAATTAAAATAGATGTTGATGTGTTGCAAGCTTCTTACCAAATCTCATAGAGAATATAAATACAACACTCTTACCTTAAGGATTGCCCACACACCCTTATAGCCCACATAATTGTGACGAACGCAATTATTATACGGAGTTACTCCTGGAAATAGTCATTTCTCTTAGCGAAAATGGGATTTCTCATCTTGCTCAGTGAAGGACCAGAACTGTTTTTGATAGAATTATTGCTAACGACCGGCAAGTAACCACTTGACCTCACACTTGTACCTTTTCAAGGAGCCCCAGTTCTGAAATATACTCTATAACTCTCAAACATATACTTTGAAAAAATGAGTATACCACTTTAACTCTCGAAAATATACTCTGGCATCTTTTGTTCTGGTAGATTCTTCTGCTACTGAGATTTAGTGTAAATAATTCGAAACCTTGGATTTTTTCATACTATTGATAAATTGTTTGAAGAATGCAACTACAAGGAGAAGATTAATCAGTATGGAAATTTCCAATGGAGATAGATATGGAAAATTGAGATTCCGAGAGATATAGTAGAAAATAATGAAGAATGAATGAGAAATGAGAGAATATTCTGCTACAGTAGCACCACAGCCTCTATTATCAGTAGAATCTACAAGGGCAGCAATTTCTGTTGGCTGGTAAATCTGGAATGATATGTAACGAACATAAGACGAAGAAGAAAAATCTGTTGAGAAGGAAAATGGTTGAGGATTGTTGGAGAGTGAAGAGTAGAAGATACTTATTTATTGTGGGAACAGAGGGGAAGATAGTGTGAAACAGGAGACGAAGGAATCGAAAAAGAAAGATGAGAAGACAAGAAAGAGAAAGATAGTTCAGAATTGTGAAGAAGAGACGAAGATAGGAAATAGATATCCTTCAAAGGAAGAAAGAGGAAGATATTTGAGGAACAGATAGAATTGGAGTGTATATGAGAGTGAAATGAGAGGAGGAGACAGAATAAAAGAGAAAGAACATATGTGAGAAACAGAGAAAATTAGAGAGTGAAAGAGAGGGGAATGAGAGAAAAAGACAGAATAGGAGAGGAAAGAATAATGTGTGAAACAGAGGAAATATCATCGGCCAAGATGGGACCCAATTGAGGGTTTGGCCCTAGCCTTAAATTGGCCATATATTGCACGGGTCTGATTGTCTCGTATTGTCTATTACAGTACTTGTCGAGTAGAGAGGGGAAAATCAGAAAAGCCATAACTACAAATCGAAGACATTCAAGTGGAAATCAGTTGAAAAGTTTCCAGTTTTCTATCTCTCTTTATTTTTCCGATATCCGATGCGGTTGTAATTTATTCCACCCGGAAAATAGCCTCTGACAACATTTTTTGTGTGATATGTGTTGACAATATTCAAGTAGAGCTCAATTCAAATACAAAAATTTCCAACAAACCCAATTCAATAAATAAAAAAATATTTCAGAAACATCAATAATTATATTTCAACTATAACAATTCCATTCGAAACTGTAAAAAAAACTTGATAATAGTTTTGTGTTCATTGTTTGTTTTTTTCTTTTAAATAATTATCAAAGTACCCTTTTTGAATTATTTTTTCTATGCATAACATGTTTTAACTAATTATTTTGTGTTCATTTACTTAATAGCTATATTTTTCGAACTTGTAAGTTCAATCTTAAAACTTTGGACGCGATCATTAGGTTACAGTAAAACCCATCATTGAAGTAAACATTTTTAAGTTTATTGATAATACTTTTTAATCCATCCTCACAATTTGGATCATTTTAGATGGTGTTTCTGTTGTTTTAAAACAGATTCAACGCTTTTTTAAAAATATATGGATTATTCTCGATTCAATATTTTTTCATATTCATATTAATTAATTTCACTAATTACATCACTCCAAAGATAGGACACAGAAAATTGCCAAAAAAGTCTAAATTTGAGATTTGAATAAATATTCTAATTCAATATTATGTCCACAAAGTCTAAACTTACTATACTCACAAATTACGCATTCCGAAGATAATAAAACACAATACATTTCATAATCCAAAAATTTTCTATCAAAATCTGCCTAATATATTTCTTTAACTGAGATTATTTCGAATAATTGTACTTTAAATAAGGTTTATTCTCGTTCGTGTTCCTAATCTTTGGAGACAAAACCAATACAGTGTCAACCCCAAACGCACATGTGAAAAGTGCTCATTATAAAGTGATAACCGGAACACCGGAAGCTGGGATGGGAGCAAAAGCTTGCTTCCTTCAACAATCAGAATGGAACTTGCATTGTTCGCCGACTCCTGGACATAGATGAATTTCCCATTTGCAATTAATTTTAATGAGGTTAAAAAGTCTTCCAATGTCGCAGGGGGTACGGACACTTAATACCTTCTTCATTCTCTTTCTCTCTCTCTTTCTCTCTCTCTCTTTCTCCATCACATAATTTCTCTTTCTCTCTCTCACATTCAGTGTCCCGCCCTAAAAATACGAGGGTCGACTTTTTTTCAAATTGCCCTTTTCTACAGGGTCAGGGTAACATGTGACAAGTTAAACAGTATGGAATAAGCGAGTGTTGTACAAACATTCTCTCTTGATTTATCTTCTTCTTTACCTTCTTCTCTTTTTTTTCTTCTTCTTCTTTTTCTTGTTCAATAATTTACTGACTTCTCAGTCAACTTCCATACCCTACCCTCATTACCTTCTCACATTGTAAGAAATGTTTTGAAGTAATCATCCCTTAAAAATCAGTCAGAATGTTATCACCATTGTAATTTTTTCAACTGTAAACTCTGCAGTTGACTCTAATCATAGGTGATTCCAGTCTGTTTTTGACAAGTTATGTCACGCTAGGGGGTTTCAATTGTTAAAATTGAAAATCACTAACAAACACTCTGGATCATTAAAATGTGATGTAGCGGACAGATTGGAGTTAACTAACATTTATTTAATACATAAATTACTATAACCAATTTGAAAAATTACAAAAGTTTGATAGATTAGCAAAATATCTATGAATTTCGCGTAAGGAATTCACCTATTCAATTGATACAATCTTATACCATTTCCATCAATTTAATATAAATATCAAATGACTTTTCACTATCTCATGGTCCACTAGAAACAAGATCATTAGAAATCCCCAACTTTCTTGAGTACCTAACTATAGTCTGCCCAAGCTAAGAAGACATTCCGGCAAGATGAGAAAACTACTTCAGCTCGGTCAATATTGGTTTAAAAATGATAAATTTGGTCTCAAAATGTAGATTACAATTTTTATTGAAAATTATTATTTTTGTACCTATATTGACTGGGCTGGAGACATTTTCCCATCTTGCCAGAATGTCTTCTTCGCTTGAACAGACTATACTGTTATGAACCTAGTTGGGTAAAGCTGGTTACAACGAAATTGGCGGCTAGCTAACGACTGATGTTGATGCTCAGCTCTATCAAGACAGTCTACGAGCGTTCTACTTGAGTATATCGATAAGATAGAAACTTTAGCAAAATGTTCCGCTTTTACAGACCGCTTCCAGACTGTCATTACAGAGTGGAGTATTAATAACGGACATTTATTATGCGCCAATCGTGTTAGAATCTACGATAGATCTTGATAGACTGTTTTGTAACATAAGTCGTATTATGAGATCGGGGTGGTGTTAGAACGCGGAGTGAGGGTGGGGGGGGGTGATTTCACACAAACTTCTTGGGGTAGGCATCAAGTTTCCCACCAGATGTGTTGTAGACTGGGCTGAGAAAAGTTTGGGGGAGGTCTTTTGGGAACCCCCAAACCGCCAAATATGGTGTTGGATATCCGACCCAAGTTTCATACTGTTGTTGGTGATGGTTTTAGAAGGGGGGAGGGGAAGATTTTGAAAACTGGACTAGTCTCGTGGTACTTGTGGGGTGTGGGGGTGATTTTTGGGTGTAAGGGGGTGTTTTTGAGAGGTCCAGGGGTGTTTTGGGGGTCCAGGGAGTGTTTGGGGGAGGGGGTCACAAGTTTCTCGCCAGCCTGCGTGAAACTTGTCCATTACCAACTTGAGACTTAATCCCCGCGTTGCACACTCTTTACACTTTCAACACTTATGCCACACTATTCGAGGGGAGGGGGAGTTTGTAAGGAGAGGGGGGGCTCGATCGAAACCACCGGGTAAAATAACTTATGAGGAGGCCTCTTGGCTGGCTGGCTATAGGCTACATGCCGACACCATATAGAGGCGTTGAGTTGAGCTCAAAACCACAGGGAAGAGAAAAACAAGAAGACAGAAGGAAGAGTAGAAAAAGGAAATGAAGGAAGAGGAGGATGAAGTAAAAAAGAAAACGAGAGATAAGGGATGAAGAAGAAAGAGAATCGAGAATGAAGAGGAGAAAGAGGTGAGAGAAGGAAGAGGAGAAAATGGAAAAGAGGAAATGAGGAAGAGGATTAAGCAAGAGGTGGAGAAAGAAGGAGGGGGAAGAGAAACAAGTGGATGAAAAAGGAAGAAGGAAGAGGAGAGATATGGGATAATGAGAATGTGGAGAGAAACAAAAATCAAGGAATGAGTAGAGCAGAGGAAACAGAATTACAGGACTTTGATTTCATGTTATCAACAATTTATCGGCTAAACTCATAATAATATTCAGCAAAAAATATCTCAATTTTTAATAATATCGTCTGTATTTTCCAAGTTATTGTTTCTTTGTCATGTATTTCCGATATCCAGAGGTATTTATTAAACAAATAGAAACAATTATTATACAATATGAGATTTTATCTTCATTCTAACAATATTTCACTGAAATACAGTATCATGCACCATCCCACTATATAGAGTCGTTGAAGCTGAACAGACATTTTATTCTAAACACAAGGTGATGTTCATTGAATAGCGAAGACTCTGCACTAGCAAAACATTTCTAAGAATCTACAACTCTCCCTTCAAATACAGCTGCAAAGGATCTCCCAACAACAATAAGTTTATCACACTAGAAGGGTGAAAATAAAACATCCTCTATGCAAAGGATAGAAAATACTGAACAACATCCTGTATTCAATCTGAAAGGGTAGGAGCACTGAAATATACTCTTGTATTCAGTCTGTAAAGTTGGTCACTGTAGGGTGTGGGTGGCTGATAGGGGGTGACTCATTCCTTGACCATCCCCTCCCCAGTGGGGTGGCCTGGCGTGGGAGTGACCACTCACTGACCACTGGCTGACCAATGGCGAGCCCTCCCGCTGACCACGCATGTCGCCCGTCGGCCAATCACAGCCCGGCAAATCTCCCGGTCAATATTTCCCGTGCTGCTCTGTCCCCCTCCACCCAAAAATGTAATCGCACATCTTTTTCCAGTCTGGATGGAAATCCAATACTGCGGTGCCGTTACGTTTCGGTCACCGAGGAAACCGAACGAACATCTGGGGCGGATGGAAAAATATGAATGCAGGTTGGGAAAAAATCGATAGATAACCGCTTCTATTTGGGATTGGAAGAATTATTACATGAGTTATATTATTACTTTTCTTCTGAGCCTGATGCCCATATGAGCTCTCAGTTTAGGACAAGGGTAATGAGTGTAATGATGATCAGAGACGTCATTATATGTTGCAGTTAACTAACTGCTTGAATACTCATCTTATCTATTTGGATTAGGTTGATAGCGAACGATGTGATTCTGAAATGAATAGATCTCATTCTCATTTCAATATTATCAATATTTGAAGATAGATAGATTATGTTCTGCCTTCGAATTTTCCTCTATCTCTGTAATTGAACCCTTATTTTGAACTGGTTTATTCTCCATTGTGAATAATTCATTATCCAGTTATAAAATAAAACAACTGATATTGTTGTAACTGAGAGTGTAATACACTATACTTAATACAATTTGATAAAATTATACCATACAAATTCAAGATGGAAGCTACTAGCTTTCATTGAAAACTTTGGCAGAAGGCGTGTGGACAATTTGGCTTCTCCCCTCAAGAGAAATAATCGGTTGACTATATATATTCAAGAAATAATACAGATATACCCAAAGGTAAAGTTGAGTGGATGTAGGTCTATGTGTCATGTTCTCTAAATATATAGTATTAGGATATATACAGGTATACAAAAAAGCACCCCAGTAATATATAGATGTAACCTATATAAAGTAGCACGACAGTATTCTATACATATATTCAAAGTAGTACGATAGTACTGTATATATGTATACAAAGTAGTGTGTTTGGGACATCGTTAAGCCAGAAGCAGCCCTCTCTTATGCTTTTCATCCCTTGAAATCAATAAACATCCCCTCGATTTATTATGGCAATGGTTGCGGACGCCGGCTAATCGTCATACTCATCTGGTCAACAAGGGGATGACATCTATAGTCAGGGGTGGGTTAGAGGTCGTGGGGAGGGTTTTAGATGCTAGATTGGCTGCAAATTGAGTGTAGGAGGTAGGGTGGATCAATTTCAAAGTATAAGTACAGCTGATGCAGAAAAGTTAGCGGTTTTTTCTGTTCTCAACTGCTTCGTTTGCTTTCGAACGCTCCTTGTGAACTTCAACAGCTGATTTTATTAAAGTTGTTATTTAGCTATGCCTGGATGATGTTTTTAAAATCATAAGAAACGAAAGCTGTCAACTGGAGTTGTCATTTAGTTATTTATTTTATGCCCAGATGATGCTTTTTGAAATTAGAAGAGACAATAAATAGCTAATGTTGTCAGTTAGCTATGCCTGGATGATGTTTTTGAACTCAGAAGAGACAAGAGATGCTTTATAGCTGTTAGTAGGCTACATCACGTACAAGAGACATACGTTTTCAATAATTAGAATTGTCATTTAGATCAAGTACAAGAGACATCTTACAAATCTTCTTCGATTAGAGTTATTTAATTAAAAGTTAATCTTTATTTAAGTTATCGTTTTTATTGGATAGGCTATTATCAAGTTTTACCAATCATGCAGATGTTCTACAACATAGAAATTCTCTTCCTAATTTTATTCTTTTTCAACTCTTTCCAGTATTTAAATTTTATTGAAATATTTCAACTAATAACCGTAATATCTTAAAACTAGAAATCTTACAATTTGCCCAATATCTCGTTCAAATTTAAGTTTTTTTTCTGTACAAATAGAAGTATATTCAAGAGAGTAATCACATGATTAGTCCCAGATACCTCATCTAAGTTTCCCAGCAAATCTTTTTCGGATTTCGGATCTTCCAACCACCTTTGCTACACAATGTGACAGAACTTGATGCATAGAAGTTTCAATCGATAAAAGTCCAATCAAACTAATGAACGTTTGGAATATGATGGCAAATAACTTCTGAAAGCTGTCCAATATTTTTATCAAACTGTCCAGATAACAGATCAAGTGGTCCAGTCATTATCATAGGTGAATGCAGTCGATCTTTTCGAAAAAGAACACGAAATTTCATTTATCAAACTGGGCGAGAGCTAACGAATTTACGTCATTTAGTCTGTGAAAAAACAAAAAACAAATACTTTTTCGAGTGTAAAGTAGTATGGAGACAAAAAACAAATACTTTTCGGTGTCTTGAGTAGCATAGACACTTTTAAAGATTATGTAGGAACCAAAGTCGGTTGATCAAACGGAGCAGTAGCGCCAATTGGTTCATTCTTGTCAAATACTAATTTAAGGCCATTCTAGCGTTGTGATAACTCTCCGAGAAAACCTGTTTTCTGGTAAAAAATTTGGTTCCTTGATGGCTTCCTCACTTGAACCAAATTTATTCTTTTATTAGACGCTCAAGTTAAATGCATTATAGATTAGATCACGTTGGTATAAGTTGGAAAGATTTTTCCAAGTTGGTGGGTATCGAGGTGTATTGAGTTGGTTCAATTCCCCTTCCCAAGAGTAAAACAGTTACATGGAAAGAGACTTGACGTGAATTTGTAAACTTGGGTAATTTTATAAATGGAAATTGATTCACATTTCCATACACCTACTACAAAACAAAATAGTAGAAAAATGATAACAAAATGGTAGAGTCATAATAACGAAACAACATGAGTAATGAAATTTCAACGTTTGGGTGCAGGGGGTTGAGCGGAGAGCTTTTTCAGTTTTCATCGGACTATTTTCATGCATTTTACTCTAGTGGAGTTCCAACAAAAATTTGCGTTTAAGAGAATTTTATTTATTTAATATCATATTTTCGAATTTTTTTTCGACTTTTTCACTAATTTTCTCCGTTTTTTCTTTGTTCTAGCGGATGCAGAGGCCGGCTCACTGATGAGCGGACAGGACATCCTGACCTGTGGCGTGTGCCAGAAGCCGTTTGCCCTAGGCGACATCGTCAAATTCATCCAGCACAAAGTGCTTACCTGCAACAAGGAAAACTACAGCTGTTTGGAGCAGGCATCCGGCAACCATTTGGACTCCGGCGATTCGGACGATGGAAGCCAACAACCCTTGGGCGTTGTGAATACGAGGCGCCCCTCGATTTCGGCGCCCATAAAGAAGGCGTCGTCGCCTAGGGTGCTCAGCACTCCGTCGCCGCCCGAAGATCCAGTTTGCTCGACGCCCATCAAAGATGATCCCCAAGGCGCGCATGATGACGAGTGCATGAGGCCGAGACGGATCAAGGAGGAGTTGGACAGTTCAGCGGACGAAGCGGGGCTGAAAAAGTCAAGGACGGATGTCGCCGATGCCGAGTCGAATACTACGCATTCTGGTGAGTAAACTCAGAATAAATCCTACTAGAAATATTTATTTTAGTTACTTATTAATAATACTCACTTTCTTAATGAATGAACTACTGAAAACTAATCTAAAATAATTATCTCTGATGTATTTATGAAATTTATTTTCAAAATGATAGGCTATTACACAAATCTAACTTCAATCAACGATCTTGCAAAAAACTTTCTATTAAGGATTCCCTATCTAAAGGCTTCGTAATGCTCCAATGTGTTGATGAATATTCTAACCATAAAATCCATCCTTATCAAGAGATCTGTGTGCTTACAGTCTATTTTTCTGGATTCTAAAATATACAAACGACGATATTGTATGCTACTGGTATTAAATAAACTAATCGGAAGATTTTTTGTTTCCTAAGTTGTTGAATGATTAACATCTTTCAAGTAGACAGAAATCGTTTCCTATAGAGGTTTTTTCGGAAATCAAATAATTTCCCAAACAACCAAAAAAACTTATTTTTAGTGCGGCTCTTCTCTTAACTCAGCTTTAAAAACAGTGGTTTAGTTATAGTCTGTCCAAGCAAAGAAGACCCTTTGGCAAATTATGAGAAAATGACTCCAGCTCGGTCAATATTGGTTCAAAAATTATTCATTTGGTCTCAATCGTAGGAAACATTCTAATCTACAATTTGAGACCAAATCAATATATTTTAACCAATATTGACCGAGCTGTAGTCGTTTTCTCATCTTGACAGAGGGCCTTCTTTGCTTGGACAGACATACTTGAAACAGTGGTTTAACAAGAACTTGATAGCGAATTTACAGTGGTTACCTAACAGTCGTTACTCAAACAGAGATCGGGTAGTAACCAAGGGTCAAATCTTGATCATCGGTTCGACAACCATCTGCGATCAAGGCCACTCAATCCTTCACCTCAACAATAGTTGTCATGACGTCACCAGGGTCCAGACAAACCCTCGGGACACAACCACCCCCTCCCCTTACACCCCCCCACAATGTCACCCACCGTTGTTCCCGTGTCTCAAATTAGCTTTGTCAATGTTTACTGGGGCACAACACTAGGATCCGTCCAAAAAAGAAAAGCGAAATTAAAGTTTTAAAGGATGTCTCTCAACATAAAGGGTGCAACGCACTATTATTCCGCATCCAAAACAGGATCTGATCTGAAGAGGGTGGACAGGAGCTGATAATCTCTCTATTACTATCCTTTTTTATCCTGGATGACCAGTTGAATTCGAATGACCCTTGTATGAAATCATTATCTTCTTACATTGTTTTGCCCCTGTTGGAACTATGGAACTATACTGTACTGTATAGAACATCTGCATATGACCAGTGGATAGCTCTGTTCATGTAGAATTAATTTAATCAGTTTTATTGTGTTCATTCAAAGTGTAGGATGTTTCTTTTGTATGTGAATCTTCATCGTTTTATCATTCATAGGAGGAAGGGTGTTTCATTCGATTTACTGTATATATTCTCTAATTCAATTCAAAAATTAATAGTTTAAAATTATAATGTGCTGGATTTAATTTGAAATCGTATATCATCATTCAATCAGTACGAGCTATTTATTTAAATAATAAACAATAATGAAGCAAGACTATTATCCTGATCATCATGAAAAGAGGTACCCCTCTTATGGAAATATTCTACTCTATTTTCATGACTGTAGATTTATTCATTTACTCGAGGGAAATTTTGCAATGAGAGGAATAGATAATGAAAATACAGTTATTTCTCTCATGATAATATGATTCTCTATTTTCAATTTACGAGCAAGTGATTAATGTTTTGAACACTCTAGTTTCAAACGATTTTCATAAAGTTATATTGAACTAATACAAGATGGAATCATCTCATCTTCACATAAAAATTCTTAGGCAATTTAAAACTATCACTGAACTATTCATATGTATTATTTATTTGTAGTTGAATATGAACGGCTTTAACTCTTACTGATAATTTAAACTCATAATCATTCAAAACCACTTCAAATATCCTATATTATTTTCCTATATCCTATATTAATATCATATCAGTCTAAATCTACAACTGGCCAATGCAATAGAAGTTTAAGACAAGACCTCAAAATTTTATAGAATAGCATAGGCTTGTCCCTAACAAATGATAGGCGATGACGTAGCAGACACGATTTGCTGTATAAAATTATACGATGCACTGGCAGATGATAGAGAAAGAGAGATAAAGAAAGAGAAATGAAGAAAGCGAGAGAGTGAGAGGGAGTGAGACACAAAACATTACGTAAGGCCTCTCCTCTTTGGACACACGGTGGCTTGGTGCTTGATGGTCCACAAGTATCGTAATCTATATATTCCTGTCTATAGATATACAGGTGTTAGAACTACCCCTCTTGGACAACAATATTCTCCATCAACCCTTTTCATACTGGCTTTGACCAGATGATACTGATGCCCTCTTCTCCCCTGGGTCAATACATATGTGTGTGTGAACACGTATATACAATCGCTTGTTATTCAATTGCAGTTTTGTGCTGCATTCGTTGTCTGGACGCGTTTCCAGATTTCGAGCTAGTCGCCCTCCGTGAAGGTCAATCGTTTGGAAAATGGTTGGAAAATTGTGCAATTTTCCAGGGCAATGATTGGTTGATTGTAGGTTAGGTTCCAAATGTGTGGTGGACATGATTGGTTGGGTAAGGGATATCTTTCATGAAGGTACGGGGTTAATACGAGTATAATAATAGAAAAAATGATTGTACAAAGTTCTCAATTTTTATTGGGAGATCTATTCATTTATCTCTTTTTATTATTTTAATTTGTGTCTCAAATTGTAGGAATCATTCTGCTCCAAAATCCGAGCCCAAAATTGACGATCTTCAAATTGATATTGATTCAATATATAGAATCCAAATTCAAATGAATTGACATGAAAAATTATTTTTTTTTGAAATAAAGTGGATTTGTGATAACATTTCAGTTCTTCTATTATGAAAAATTGACACAACACATTTTTCAATGTTGTTTCATGATTTCTTACTTCAATTTCTCAAAAACATTCTTATTTCAGGAGATTTTTTTAATTACAAACAATTAAAAAACTGTGAAGTGTGAGGTATAGAGTTTTGTTATCTTCTTGATCTCTCTCCGCTTCCAAAAAGCATACAACTTCGAAATCAATCGAAACAAGAACCGAATACGAATTGTCCATGATAAGCTGAGAGAATCAGGCAATTTAGGAATACAAATTCAAGACAATGAGTCTGGACGGCTTCTAACAAACAGAACCTGAACAGAAGACACGTTTAAGAAACATTTTCGGACACATTTTGACAGAACTCACCACTCGATAAATGAGTATTGAGCAGAACATCTAAGTAACATTTTTTTGACAAAAGTCTAATCGCCAGACCAAGATTTCCGTTAATGACAATAGCGATTTCCACTCCTGTTTCAACTGTCAACGGGTCAGAAAGTTAATGGACAAATCCAATTCTCTGGTGACAGTCTCCAAAAAACACACTCTCGTCACAACAGAGACACTTGTTCAGTTGAAGTTGTCAAGTTTAAAAGAATGTAGTCGAGCGGTGAGGTACCTTTCAACTGGTATCTTTTAGAACGATTCTGATTTGAATTTGAAAGTGTGTGATGACTAGTATTGTTCATAAATCGTGGCCTGCTTGATCGCGCTGGACATTTGTTGGATAGATTTTGGTGGAAAAAAATGAAACAGAGAAAAATATCGTGTTCACTCACTGTCCTTCTCAGTTACACTTGTCTTGGTCTTACACTGTGTTCTTCTGCTGGTTATCATTGATAATTATAATAATAATTAGAATTATTATTCTTAATGAACTACTTATTCAATTATGTAATGATCGAGCGGATTTGAACTTGGAGAATACAATGAAAAAGATCACAATGTGTAGTTTAAAGTGTAAACTGTTATTTTACACTTAATGTTTACTGCTCTTCATTTGTATACAGTTCTTTACACTTAACTACATTGTAGATTACATAAAAATAATTTTACAATATAATCTTATTCTATCAATACTAGTGTGTTTCTATGTTTCTAATGTAAACCTGAAGATTACAATGAAATAATACAATGTAAAACCGTCGTATTACGTAAAAAGTCGAAAAGTGTGTGTGAGTAGAATGTAATGAGTAAAAGTTGAAAAGTATGAGTTGATGAAGAAGAAATTCAAAAAATTAAGTGAATGTATAAGTGAAGAATTTCACTTAATTTCACAGAACTTCACAGAAGAATATTGATGAAGTATGGTATGAGAATGATATGAGTACATTGAATTATATACCTCCTTGAATGTCTTCCTCCTTCTTCTCCTACTTCTTCTCTATTATTTCATCCTCTCTGTCTCCTCTGGTTAGCCGCCTTCTAAGAGCAACAAATCGTTTCCAGTTCATCAAAGAGATTAGACAAATGCAGTTGCGTATCGCGCTGATTACTCAGGACGATTACCAATGAAACGAAGTATTGCCTAAAAGTTTGAGACGACATTCTTATTGTGTGAGTATTGTCATGTCCTTTTAGCTGGTCTTTTTTGCTGCTCAAAGTAATGGAATTTATATTTAAAGAAGGATGAAAGGTGAGAGGAAGACAATGAATAAGAAGAACAAGAATTGAAAGAAGAATAGGTTGACGGAGAAGGAGAGGAAGAAGGATGAGAGAGGGACAACAAGAATTTAGAAGAATAAGATGACAAAGAAAAAATTCATCAAGGAACGGTCGATTAAAGCTCGATTTGTCCAAAACATTTCATCGGCACAGTTTTACTTTGAGTTATCTGAAATTTATATGCAAATCGCCCCAATTCAATGACAGGTTAGCTCTTTTAAATACTTAGTCGGCTACAAATTAATTATAATGGGACAGTATTTCTCTTAGGAAATAAGAGCAGATTAGTTCCTTCTGTTATAAATCTGATGAGTTTGGGAAACTGATCAGTTTCGGCTTCTATTGAGTTGAGAAGAAATATGTGTGGGAATTATTTGCCGGTAACTAATATAGTGAAACTAGTCTATATATTTTAGTAGGAGATATATTTAGAGATATATTTTAGTATATTTTATAGGAGGGAATAATTGGGGCACTAATTGTTCGGGTTCTGTTTCCATTTGGATGGAATGTCCAGAAAAAGTTGGACAAGGAAGACATGAATCCGAGATCTATTAAGAGAAACTCGTCCAATTTTTTGCAATATTTTAACAAATAATACTTTTAGTGAAGGACTCTATTTTGAATCAATGAGAAGATTTATAATTCAGTGCTTTATGTGATTGATTTGATTAAATTTTATAATATATTTTTCTCGCGTAATAGTGTTTGAATATTTAATGTAGCACAATAAATACTGGGTTCTTGAATAGTTTTCATCACAACACAAATACCTAACTCAAATTTATATCACAAAAACTTCAATGAAAGCTAATTATAAATTAATATGAGTTGGACTCTAATTATCAATACAAGGATAATACATTTAGTTACTTGTATTATGTAAGCTGTATATATTGGAAATGGATTGTAAAATTTTTTATCGAAATATTCCTTTTTTTCTGTCAAGATATTTGCCTTTAGACTGGGCAACTGAGAAAAGTGTCTGATCCCCAATCACGTCTTTCTGTATCATTTGAGAGAAAAAACACGTGAAAAATGAAAAACTCTATATTGGAAGATGTTAATAAACATTTTCTCATTTCTGGAGGGGTTAGATTTCCACAAAAACGAAAAGGATTGTTTTTCCTTCCATTCTTCCTTTTCTCTTTTCTCTTCTTCTCGGTATCATATTTCTTTTTCAGTTTATTTTCTATCTTATCCACCCACCTTCACATCGCTCCAGGGCTTGATTGAAAATTGTAAATGTCAATGTCTCGCCGTGACTCTCCTAACGCAATATCGGAACAATCTTCAGTTGAGGTATCTTATATGAAAGATGGTTTTGTTCATATCTTTTTCTGTGACACTCGTATAGTCTTTCCAAGCAGAGAAGACATTCTGTCAAAATTGGAAAATGACTCCAGTTCGATTAATATTGGTTCAAGAATTAAACATTAAGTCTCAAATTGTAGTAATCATTCTGCTCTAAAATTTGAGAGCAAATTTATGATTTTTGAATCTATATTGACCGAGTTTGAGTCATTTTCCCATCTTGCCAGAATGTCTTCTTCGCTTGGACAGACTGTATCATCCCTCAGTGATATTGTCTTACCTCTTTGTCACTCCTTCGCCGTCATGAATGGAGAAGTTATTCTCGTCTTCTTCCTCCTCTTCCTCCTCCTCCTCCTCCTCCTCCTCCTCCTCCTCCTTCTCCTCATCCTCCTCCTTCTCCTACTCCTCCTCCTCCTCCTCCTCCTCCTCCTCCTCCTCCTCCTCCTCCTCCTCCTCCTCCTCCTCCTTACTCACTCACTCCCTCTCTATTCTCTCGATATACCAATTTTGTAAGCTTCTACCTTCAATCTTTCCAATATTGTCTTGCCCGCAGATAATAGAAAAAGGAATAATTTCTGATATTCCGTTCCTCGAGGGATGGCATATCATAATTCGATTTTCTTTTACGTCTGTAGGTTGGTATCATTGCTTGAGCAAGCTCGAATATCCTCTATCAAGGACGTAACTGAAGAGTTTTATTTTCATCAAATAATAAACTCGCTTCGCTCCTTCATTACGCCCACAGTGGTTTGTATGATGAGGTATTACATCAATTAATTTGGATAATCTTTTTGATCTTGTAGACGATCTTTTAATAACTAGCGCGGTAATCTTCGCAATAAATGAATGTAATTGCAGTTTAATTGGAGCACATTTTTGAACGGACAAGGAAAGTTAATTGAAAAGAGATAGAGAATCTCTCCGGGATTGTAAGAAAACTAACAGAAACAAGCTTTTACGAGCCTGAAGGAGTTATGGTGGTTTAAGTAATTAACATCTCTCCTATAATAGATACGAGTATAATATATAATAGTATGAATAAGAATAAAAGTATAATAGTAATAGAGACACAATTAAGATAGAAATTATAATGTATAGATTTATACTCAGTATGTGACATAGGTGTAAGTCTGCACAAGCAAAGAAGAGCCTCTGGCAAGATGGGAAAATTACTCCAGCTTGGTCAATATTTGTTCACGAATTATAAATGTGGTCTTAATAGTAGATCAAATTGTTTGCTACAATTTGAGATCAAATTTATAAATTTTGAACCAATATTGAACAAGCTGGTGTCATTCTCCCATCTTGCCAGATGGTCTTCTTTGCTTGGACAGAGTGTAACATGATAGTGTAGTGAAGTTGTATATGGCATAATGAAATAATTTAGTTTGAATACTATTACCAACCATATCAATTTATTCGAAAGAATTGGATGAATTTTGATTTTCTGAAAGTGATCGCAGCTTTGTAAGAGATCTTATTAATGTAGCTCATTCATAAATTAAAAATATATTTGATACAAATATTGAGCCTCATATTGCGCTGGTCATAGGATCTGCGACTGTTACAGGCTCCCTCAATATATACATACTGTATATACGGAACATATCATCAACGACTGTTGTACTTGGTCCCAATCAATGTATACAGTTATACACTGTAGTTACACGCATATTTATAACTTTCATACGTGTTACTTGATGTAACAAACTGCCCTCGACCAAAAGAACTGAGCAGATGATTGGAAAAAGTGTTTTGTGTTGTATGATGTCCAGTGACAGCTCGAGGAGCGCGTGCCAAACAATATCAATAGGGCGTTATACTTGAACTGTAACCCTTCTAGTCTAAACAAAGAAGACATTCTGGCAAGATGGGAAAATGACTCCAGCTCGGTCAATATTGATTCAATAATTGTAAATTTGGTTTCAAATTGTAGGAAACATTCTGATCTACAATTTGAGGCCAAACGTATAATTTTTGAATCAATATTGACTGAGTTGGAGTAATTTTCCCATCTTGCCAGAATGTCTTCTTTGCTTTAACTATAACCCTTTTATCACTGGTATAAACTTAGGCGGCATGCCCTTCATAACATACAATGGACAATATTTATACATGGATATACTTACACACTGTCAAATTATAGATATCACTGTCAAATTATGGATATTATACACACTGTCAAATACAAGTAGAATAGAATAGAATGACTTCTTTATTTTAATGACGTGGCGAAGTTTGGACAGTAATGTCCACTCTACCACTTAACCACATGATAAGTAGGCTATGATAGTTTGATATAAAAGTAGTTAATTATACCTGATAATGGAATTTAGATTTTTATAACTATGTTAATAAAATATCGATAAATAGATCAATAACTAGATAATAAAATTCATTTAAGATATTTCAAAACTACTATTTAAATTCAATTATAGACTCAGTAAATTCAATGTTATTTTTAGTAGGCCTATATTGAATAGTAAATTTATTAGTAAGCCTATTTCAAGGTCTACAGACCTTGGCCTATTTAATAATAGATTTTCTTATGATGCTTTGATTTTTTATCATTATCCATCTCTAGTAATTGATTATTCGTCATTATCAATATTATACTTTAGTCGAGAATAAGTTATTATACGTGTCTCTCATGTTATGTGTATAATGATTTTATTTCATTTGGGAATTAAAAATGCAAGCTACCGAAAACCAAATTAGGTTATAAAAAGAGGTATGCTAAAAAAGGACGTTTGACCACAGAGTTGAACGTTTGACATTTTACTTGGGCGAAATAACTTTCGGGTGTCGACCATTGGTTAGGAATGACCCAGCACTAAAAAATGTTCGTTTCACAAAGAGAGAAAGAAAGATAAATAGAGGAGAAAGAGTAATGGAATGAGAAGAG
This sequence comes from Sogatella furcifera, assembly GCA_017141385.1. Taxonomy (NCBI): domain Eukaryota; kingdom Metazoa; phylum Arthropoda; class Insecta; order Hemiptera; family Delphacidae; genus Sogatella; species Sogatella furcifera. The sequence continues at coordinate 22,948,832 of CM029556.1, forward strand.
AGTTAAGAGAAGAGGATAGACCACGAAAAGATGTATAGAAGGTATGGAGCTACAAAGAGAAATGAAAAAGACATATTATATCATAAGTAATAAAAAAGAGAAAGAGCATCAAAGAGAAGTGAGTGACAATGATAAATAAAAGATAATAATCTAAAAAAGACCAGGAATAGAGTATAAAAGGAAAAGATAAAAGGTGAGGAATAGGTGAAAGATACGAGGATTGATTAAGTGATTTAATAATACATGTATAGATTATGGAGAGAATTGATTATAGAAGCAGTTAAGATAAGACAAGGCCACTGAAGGTCTTGCAGATTTGTTTCCTCTCTTTTTTGCATCCATCTTACTCTTTCTTCTCTGTTTTTTCACTAATCTCCTATTTTTCTCACACATCTTTTACTTTTCCTTTATATGCTCTTTGTTCTTCATTTTCTGATACTTCCCTTTTTTCTGCTTGAGATAATGCTTACTGTTATTTATCTTTTGCCACTTCTCTTCTTTGTTCTGCTTCAGTTAAAAAAAAAATAAGAAGAAGATGAAGAAGAAGTAGAAGAAGAAAAAGTAGGAAGAGGAGGAAAAGAAGAAGGAGGAGGAAAAGGAGAAGAAGAGGAAGAGGAAGAAGATGTAGGAGGAGGTGGAGAAGAAGAAGGAGCAAGAATTAAAAAAGAGTATTGGAAGAAAACGTAAACAAAAAAGAGGAGGAGGAGGAGGAGGAGGAGAAGTGAAAAAAGAAGAAGAAGAAGAAGAAGAAGAAGAAGAAGAAGAAGAAGAAGAAGAAGAAGAAGAAGAAGAAGAAGAAGAAGAAGAGATGGTCTGGTCTGCTGGTGTCCAACAAGTCGACAGCAGACAAACAAAGGTCTTTGCAAAGGTCTTCCACATTCCGAATTTGAAAGCCATTCCTTCCTTAATAATCTCTGTCCTGGTCATCTCTGACCAATTAGCTGGTCGGCTTATAGTTCTCACGCTATTAAACACTCGGTCCATCTTGTTTCTTCTTCTTTTTTACTCCTCCTCCTTCTCCTCTTCCTCATCCTTCTCCTCCTTCTCCTCCCATCCCATTTTTCGTTCTCCTCCGACTTTTAATTGCCACTTTAGCATACCTTCTTCCGTATTTTACTGCGATGCGGCGATTCTTTCAGTGTTGTTATTAATAATAATCTAACGCCGCGGTGAAAAAATGAAGTCGAACATCATCCGACTATACGGACCGACATGGAAGCTGTTTGGCTATCAACGTTGCTTGTTCAGCCAGCCCACTGGACGTGAGAGGTCGATAATTTCTACCTTTGGCTAATAAACTGAGCATTTCTGAACCTCTGGTCAAAATAACTTGGGTTATTCTATTTTCTAAAATAAAATTTCTTAAAACTCCTTTGAATTTGACCTAATCAAGCATAATAACTGAATAACTTAAATAAAATTTACAGTCTTAAACTTGGTAAACCTTTGAATTTGACCTAATCAAGCCTAATAACTGAATAACTTGGTTTATTCTACTTTCCAAAATAAAATTTACAGTCTTAAAATTACGAGGCGCCTTGTGGTAAACCTTTGAATTTGACCTAATCATAATAATAATCATAATTTGACCTATTAATAATGATAATAGAGCAGTTAAAGGTCATTCAGTTACTGATGAGTAAACAGTTAAATGATAATTCCCACTTTCAGAAAATAATTTTTTTTTTGTAGTGGTGACGCCTTAGAATTTGACTTGATCAAGCTTGATGATAAGAGAACAGTTAATGATAAGTTAATAGTTGCTGAATGATAATTCCCACTTTCGTGAAATATTTTTTTTTGTAGTGGTGATAGCCTACCCACATGAGTTCATGGTTTATGGCTACAGTAGTATGAATAGTTGGTAGAGAATTCATCAAATTTTTTCAACCTTTTGCTACAAAAATACCTAAATTACATATATTACTCGCATTTTTGGTCATTTATTCAAGACCTAATAATTAACATTATGAAGCTTATTTATGTTAATTTTTTTCCGTGAAAGCGTCATGAACCAATATAGTGAATAGTCATTTATAAACACTTTCTGAAGGGTATTGACGAGAGAGTCCTGCTAATATAAGGGATGAAAGAGGGATACCAAAACAACAAGGGGGGAAGGCGGGAGAGAGACAACTCTTAAATCCTTTATTGTTACGTCAATCAGACGTCATTCAGGTTAACATGTGACATACTCACACATGCACACATGAGAAGAAGTCCTCTTATGTTAGGGGGAAGGGCTGTGTAACAAAGAATTCAAACTATTCCAACGGACTAAGCAATAATACTTTTGGAATAATAATTAATCGATAAGCTTATAGAGAATTACTGTATCGTTTTATGTATGGTGCACAATCATGAATATGGGATATTTTGTAACAATTTATAGTACTTTCTAGTTTAAGTTATTCTCGACTTTATAGTTACTGCAATTTTTACTAACTAATGTGTAGTAACTACACTTAGTTTACAAGTAACTGTTACTTTCGGCTATGGAATATTTTTAGTCCACTATTCATTCATTTTATGGAAAATAATCATTCTTGATTACTCCAACAATATCATTTATTACATGGATTATCGACTGTTTGATAATCAATCACCACCCGTTTTGAAGAAAATACTAACATCTTTCAAACAACTTAAGAGTTTTTAATATTATTTTAGAAAATGGTTTGCACTGGAAAGGAGCAGTTTATATATAAATCATCAACATTCGTACTTATCATTTCTATTGAATTTTTATTCAACTCATTGCAATAAAACATAGCCTAGGCTAATATACAGAAAACATTTAGATGAAGGATTTAAAAATAGAAATAATTGGAAGTGAGTAATATGAAAAGAAAATCGTATGTGTTGGAACTGCTTCTTTGATTCCTGACAAAACTCACTCTATTATCATTATATCTCGTTTATTATTGGAGCCTCTAGCATGAAGCCTATCAATCAAGTGGAAAAATTATCCTAAAAATAATAAAAACGTCGATCCACTTTTTCAAAATCAACCACCTTTCCAAACATATGTTCATCCCCAAGTCGCACATGCCCAAACTGATTGAACAAAGACAAATAATAATAGTTTTTTCCCTCAGTAAGTACCTTGTTTCCGTGTCTAATAGTTCCATTTTTAATGTAGTAAAGATGTGGAAGAATGATAGAATATTTTTAGGGGATGAAGGTGTAGAATATCTATACATTTTTTAAGATAAAATAGTGGAAGCAGATGCTAGATGGTATAGTCTGTCCAAGCGGAGAAGACATTCTTGCAAGATGGGGGAATGACTACAGCTCGGTCAATATCTGTTCAAAAATTAATTATTCTAGCTTAAATTGTAGGAAACACCGTGATCTAAAATTTAAGACAAAATTCATAATTTTTGAGGAAATATTGACCGAGCTGGAGTCATTTTCCCATCTTGCCAGAATGTCTTCTTCGCTTGGACAGACTATAGGGGTGGAGAGATGTAAGTAGAAGCGCGTCTGTTGAAGACAGGGATGCCTGCCCATTTTGAAAGGGTTTTGTTTAATACTTTTCCATGCCACCCCTTTTGTTATTCCCTTTCTTATCTTCCTTTTTACTCTCTTTTGATCCTTTTTCACCCACCGCGCGTGCCTTCCATGCGTATTGATATAAGCTGGATATGAAAATTGAGAAGAAATCCGACAAAAAGTATAATAATATCAAGGTGGCACTTCCCTTACCGAATGCACCCTTTCTAATTGTGTTCATTAATAGTAGTGATGACAGAAAAGTTTATCATCCCTTCTATTTTTTGTCTTCTCATTGATTCCCTATTCAGTTCAGAGTGATCTTTATTTTCTTTGTACTCCATCCAAGCTTCTTCTCATGTCTCTTCTGAATTCTTTCATGCGTGTGCAATCTGTGTGTCGCTTATTATATCGTTATAAGATGTTTTATAGTAAGAGGCTTATTATATCAAGTTATAAGAGGTTTTGGACTTTATTATTAGGTAATACTGTAATTCTATTGTATTTTATACTATATATTCTACTATTGTAAGAATTCTACTTGAATCAAGTAAGAATTTCTAAACTACAAGAATAAGTAACAGTTCTTGTAGTTTCTTCAACTACATAATATAACTGATAAAACTTGGAAAAAGTTAACTAATAAAAATTGTAGTTTCTTGAACGTTCTTCTCTACAATTCCTGTTCGAGTTAGAGCTTATCTTTCGTATCCAAATTTAACATTTCTTAATCCATATTCAATGCATTATTCAACATTTAATTGATAAACACATATTTTCACCATTAGGAATCCACAACATTAAGATTTCTCAATTAAATGTAGGCCTATTATATAGAATCTTCATAGAATTCTAAAATACTGAACTTTCTGAATAAAAAACATGATATCAAATATTCAAAGAAGTATTATAAAAAATCACAATTCTCTACAATTCTACTAATTATCGACCTTAATAACCTCATTTTCTGCGATAAGGAGATCATTTTTAATCACGAAACCTTTTCCTGTCTCACCTTTGAATCACATTACTTAGGTGGCACAAAAAATCTACCATTCATAATCATCTGGCAGCAGTTGGTTGTCTTACTACGGCACGCTTCTAGCACGGCGCATGTCTTGGAGATGAAGGAGTAGAAGAGAAGAAGAATAAGATAAAGAATAACAATAGTAAAAAGGATTAGAAATGAAAAACATACGGTCGAAAAAAGTAGAAAACAAAAGGCTCGCGTCTGGCAGATGTTCTCAATGAAAGGTGACTGAGCTCACTTCGCGCCTAAATGAAATTAACATATCATCAACCCTTGAAAACCTCCTAAAAAGAGGAGCAGAGATTGAGCAGTAGACTATTGATTACAATGGGAAGGGGGTGTGTAAGGAGTTAATACGTTATAGCTCCTCTGAATCTTGAGTATTTTTCCCCCTAATTTTATTTGATTTGATCTGATGGTCACTTATAAGATACAAATTCCAATAAAACTTTCAAATCACAAGAAAATCTCATTCAGTATGACTATTTGCCTTTAATGTCATAACTATCCAGGTGAAGAAGAAAACACCAAAGAGAAAAATAGAAGAGAATAATATGTGTGACAAAATGGTTTCTATAGAATTGGAATGGTATAGAAATAACATAAAAGCGAATTAGGAAAAAAGGAGACACTAAGACAATATCAATGTTTTTCATCATATTTCATGGAAAAATAGTGTAAAAATCCAATAAAAACTAGCTAGACCAATAAGAAGACGAATAGTCAATATGCAGATGGAGTAGTTGTTAGGAGAAGTTTGTGTGGGGGGTCGTTTGAAGAATTGATGGGGGGGGGGGTAGGGAGAAAGAGCGTCAGATGCCATATTGGTAAATGATAAAAGCGCAGTGCAAATCGTACCCACATGTGTTACAGGCTGGCTACTGGACCCAGACTACGCTCCCTGAATATAAATTGGGGCAGATGGTCATTGAAAATTTAACTTTGGCACATTTCTTATATCGTTTCTATCTCCCAATGCCCCGAGGTCAACACTACTGGCAACACGTTTTTATAAAATTTTCTTCCTTTTTTTTACTATCGAGATTTGCGTATCCTCGGCATAAATTACAGTTGCACATGTTGCGAGCCTCCTTATGCGGGAAGAACGCCCGGTGTGTCCTCTCTGATACGTGCCCGTGTTACACATGTCGCGGTTATTCACACACTGATAATATCGGTTTCACTTGTCGTAAAAATCGGGTTTGGCGATTGTGTGACAGGGTGTTGTTGGGGGAAGGTGGGGGTTTGAAATAACGACATCAAGTGTGAAGATGTAGTTGTGTTTGGGAGCATTGTAATATGAGTTTTGAGCAAGTGTTGGGAAAATCCATACCGTAATCAAAACTTGATTAGAAACATAGAATTTCAACTTCAACAGGAACAACAACTTATTCTATGTGTTACAACATATTCAAATATTTCAAATTTTTCTGAGAATAATTGATAGATTCGTGATTGAAATGAGTCTATTCAACACCAGTTACTGTACAACTATCTATCTCTGTTGGTTATTGAAATCGGCTGATAGCCGTGCCCACAACTGCGTAAACAAACAAAAGCGATGGAGCAGAGCAAGAGCCCTGCGGTGCACCCGCCGCGGATTTGATGAGTTCAGCCTGTGGAAAGCTCACGGCCACGTTAACGAACAGTTTGTTGTGAAGTTTGTCAATTATTTCACGAATTATAATAGCGTCGGCGTCACCAGCGTCGGCGACAGGATGAATGAGAACAAATGCGCGAAATCAAAGGCCCTGGGCAGGTCACAGAATCACAGCTCGTCACATCATGTCACAGAACTACTCGGACGAGTGGATACGAGCTCGCTTGTTCGAGTCCACGCTGCGTACATCCTCGAGGAGTTCTTTTGTTAGCCAAGCTACTGTCTCTCTCAGCGGGTGACGGTATGCTTCTTTCTTTCTCTGAACCTGTCTTTTTCAAGTCTCTCTTCAACTATTGACCTCTCTCTTTATCCTATACTATTAATCTATTCTATTCATACTATATCATTTATTGAACTTTCATCTTGTCGTTTTTAGCTTTTTCCCTCCAATCTAACTCTTTATTTCTTCAATAAAATTATTTTTTTATATAATTGCTCTTAGTTTTCATTTAATCGATTCAAATTCAAAACAATTTAATGAATCTTCTAACGATTTCATTAAAAAAACTGATAAAATACTCTTCGATACAATCATGATTTATATTCGGGGAAAAGGAGCAGATAACATATTCATAAACCAAATAGCAAATATTATCCCAGATATTCTGATCAACCTGGACAAATGTAACCAATCAATCGTATCGTCCCCGTTATCAGTAAGTCACATAGGTGCGGTCCCTTGTCTGAATCCTCGCCCATAAGACAATGGCCGGAGAGATTGCGTTATATAGTCTGTTCCGTTTCTGCTCAAATAACATCGCTCAATATCTATATCGCAAGTTTTGATTTGTGGTATTGAGTTTGGGACGGATGTGGTCCGCCCTATCTAACTAATGCTGAAGCCGAAATGTCCAGACCTACAGCTTCTAATGTTAGATTCTCGATTATGTTCAGATTCCCGATTTGGAGATCAATAACGATACAATTTCCAAGAGATATTCATCTTGAATCATCAATAAGATTCTCTTGTTTTCTCACCATAGGCCTACTTCATAGCTTAGAATTCATATTATTTAGAATCAGAATGGTAGTTTGAATTGTTAGTCAATGTATTTTCGAAATTTAGTAAAATTTCAAACTATTCAAAACCAGATTAGGAGCTTGTAAAGTAATCAATTAAAATTTCAAGTATCACATTTCAATCATTAAACTTCCATTCATACTTCTGAGTACTTATAAGTTCTAATTGATTTTCTCCTAGCTAGCCTTCGAAATAAAGTACACTAAAAACAACTGAATAACTGGATAAGATAACTGAACTGATAAGATAACTAGATAAGATAACTGAATAAGATAAGTTCACTAGAATAACTGAATTCATAAGTACTCATGACCATTTGATTCACTTCAACATTGAAACTCTCATACGGGGTATAACAATTGCTGGTCATCTTATATTAACCTTATTAGGTAAAATCATAAAAGTCATATTATAAGTCCATACTCTGATTAATAATTTCATTTTCTTCTTCTCGTGATACATATTGTAGTACACTTCAATAAAATTTATTTATGTTTCTAGTTGCAATCACTCAATACTTGCAATCGCTTACCAATCAATCAATTATGTGTTATTTCTATGAAAAAACAGCATGACGTCTATACTCAAGTCAAATGAACTATAGCCTATTACAGAAACTATTATTTGGCTTATTTCCTGAAATTACAATTTGGTCGCGATTGAGCTGGCAATGGTTTTCAAACAGCGGAACTTTCACCATCCAATAAGAACACTGCAATTGGTATGACCAAATGCCTCATTTTAGTCATTATTCAATTAATTGTACTCGTGATTAGTTAAGATCGGAGACAACAATTACAACGTAATGTAATTTATTGTTACTTGCGTATTTCACACTATAAGAATTTAATCTTTTTCATTTTATTTCATCATAGAAAAGAATAACAAGTCCTTACTTATTTTTTAGGAAGGTATGAACAGAATATGAGAATCAGATATATAAGATTAACAAATTTGAGAAAAGTTTAAGGGAATGAAATACGAAGATAAGAGCTGGAAGGTGAGAATATTGGAGTTTGGAGAAGAATTGAAACAAAAAAGTTTAGAAAGATGACTCACAAAAATGACCTTCCACTACTGACCGGTACCTTTGAATTGGTAAAGAACGGAATTCTTCAAGTTTTTCTCAGGTGTTCTCCTACTAATTCTAAAGCTGGTTCTCTCCTGGACACCATTCTTTCGACAAGAAGCCGTGGGAGAGTTTTAAAAAATGCTCAGCGGCTATTACTAGTTCATCTTAATTGTTTTATTCTTCCTCGCTGTCTTGAGTATCCATTCATTAAATTCCAGGCTTTATTATTTAGATTATTATTACTTAATTCTGAGTTTAATGAATGAGATGAATTTCCAGACACCCAGTATATACATTCTGTATTTACTCACAGTAGCTTATTATAAATTGAGAGACAATCCTTTTCCAATTAATTTAATATCCTTTAGACAGTCATAACCTAGCTGATACTTATTTTCCCCTAGGACTACTGTATTCGTTAAAACTTTAAAATAATAAAAATCAAAGTACCCTTTTTTTAATTTTACACTATTCACTGATATTTACTGTATCAATAAATTGTAAATTGGGACGTTTTGGGCGATGTATCGTTTTAATTTCAATCAATCACAAGACACTAGAAGACGAAAATGTTAGAAAACAATGTACAATAAACAATTACATATTAGAAAAGAAAACACATAGTTCAAACAATTTTATGTTCAACAAACCGTTATTCTGTTATCATTTTGAAAATCCACCACAATCGGCCAAGACACAAGACAGAGAAAGATAAAACAAGAGAGACTAAGAGGAAGAGAGACGGGACTAAGAGAAAGCCTAGTGGTTAATGGTAGACATCTGTCGATGACCACAGGCCGTGTTAAGTCCGGGACTTAGACGGGGACTAAGTCTACCGCAAGTCCAAGTTGACCGCAAGTCTTCAACCGCACAAAGCATCATGCACTTAGAAGACGCAACCGAAGGATAGGGGATGCTAGACAACAAGGAATGTATATCTATATAGTGGGGTTTGTAGTTGTATATATGGAGGAATTGTAGTTAGTCAACAAGGGTTGTATATCTATAAAATATTGGAAGGTTTGTAGTTGGTTGGGTCTTGGACATAGTTGGTATTACTATGTATATAAGGTTTGTAGTGAGGCCTTGGTCAGGGTAAGTCTGATACGAAACAAGGAAAGCTATGTATATAGTCTGTGATAGGTTTGGTTGGGCTGGATAGTGGTTGACCACCTTCAGTACAATGTCTTAAGGTCCTCGGAATCAAAAAAATATTGTTCCAGTAACTTTTTTGTATGAGGAACATAATTTTTCCCAGCCTAATCCAATTATTTATTTATCCATTTACAGAAAATGATAAACGTATTGGCTAAAAACACAGACTAACGTCCAATCTCTTATTTATTTATTTATTTCGTATTACAACTTTTTCCAAATATTTAGCATAGAGGCCTGGTCGAGCTTCAAGAACAATGGGAGCAAAAACATAGTAATAGTGATACTGGATATTCAAAGTAATTGGGATGAATATATAGTAATAATTAATTATGATAATAGTAATAATGAATAGTATAAATAGAGTCCTATAGACAACAGGAGACTATAGACATATAGTCTATAAAGGAGTCCTATACATAGGAATATAGGAGTACATATATGTAAAGAGACATAATAAATAGTAAGTGGGAGCTCTGCATAGTCTAAGACCTGGTGCACACTAAACATACAGTAAATTGAAAGACACTTCACTGAACCGATCTCCGTTTGTCCGGCAGTAATGTGAGTGTGAACCGGACTCAGTATGCTAATTGGGGCAGTTCGGAACTTCCGCTCGTGCGCGGGGCGGGTGCGTGCGTGCGTGCGTGCGAGGGTACACACCTATCAATAAACTGAATTGAGATGTAAGTTGCACTTGAATGAAGTTGTAGGGGAAAAGTTTGTTTTGTGTTTCGTTTGGATAGCTCAAATTGATTTCAAATTTCAAAATGACAATTGACAATGATTACAAATTTTCAAATAAGAAAATATTTTAATCAAATGTAGGGAGCAAGTTTTTCTAATGTTATTTGGAACAGGAATATTCTATTAGTCAATCAATATTTTTGTATAGTACAGGCTATAATGAATGTTGTCTTCTATCAATTAATTTTATTACAAAATTTCATCATTTTGAGGTCGTTATGAAAGCATCAAGGCAAACTATTTCCACCAACATGACAGCTTTTCCAAAGGTATTTTGATGAGTTTGATCACATTATAGGATACCGAGTAACGTCCTTCGTTATATATATATATATATATATATATATATATATATATATATATATATATATATATATAGTATGTCCAAGCAAAGAAGACATTCTGGCAAGGTTGGAATATGCCTATGGCTGACTCAATATTGGTTTAAAAACTATAAATTTGGTCTCAAATTGTAGAACCTAATGTTTTCTACAATTTGTGATCTGAACTATTATGTTTGAACCAATATTAACCGAGCTGGAGTCATTTTCGCATCTTGTCAGAATGTCTTCTTTGCTTGAACAGACTATACGTATTATGACATCCAAGGTAAGCCGCGTTACTGAGTCTAATTATTATTAAAGTCCGGCCTACACTGTCCCATGCTCGCGTTATTGGTTAGCTACCCCAAACCCCGAAATTTGAGGACAGAGGGTCCAAAATTGACTCTTCAGGAATTTTGAGATCGGTCCTTTGATCGTGATTGCCAGGCTAGGACACGGGGCTGCGTATACAGTCCATGCAACTACACAAGTATGGTATGGGCGAGCAAAGAAGGCATTCTGGCAAGATGAGGGAATGTCTACAGCTCGTTCAATATTGGTTCAAAAATCATTAATTTGATCTCTAATTGTAGAGAAAATGTTTTCAACAATTTTGTCTCAAATTTCTAATTTTTGAACCAGTATTGACCGAGCTGGAGTCATTTTTACATCTTGCCAGAATGTCTTCTTCGCTGGACCAGACTAGCCAAATACGCATGGTCTAATTTCTAATAATATGATGAGCGTCTCATCGTTCATCCCTCTTCCACTGGCGGCTCGTTCCCACGAAACCGGTGAAGTGCCTGTATATTTTACTGTACAGCACTTCACCTGTTTCGCGGGCACGAGCCGCCAGTGCCCTCTTCCTTCATTGGATAATTGTTTCCTTCTCTCTCACTCTACCAGACTCTTTTTCTCTGACAAATTCCCTCTTTCACTTCCGGTAAACATTACCTCAATTACACCAACTATATCTTAATCAAATTCTATTATAACCACTCTTTCCAACCTAAAAACCCGTGAAGGCCTACCCTTTTTCTGGTTCAAAATTTCAACTAAAATGAAATGAAAATATATTTTATTAGACGGAGCTAGGACTAGGAAGCATTAAAACCACTCCAACTTGAAACAATGTTACAACATCAATAAATCGATGAATATTTTGCGATTTTAACGCTTGCCCGTTAAAGGTTGACTATTTTACAACAAAGCAGATATTTGGTTAGTAATAACGCTTTATTCCAGTACTCACGTCGCTGTCGTTTTATCTCTGTTTACATAGTTGATAAGTAATGCTGAAAAAGTTATAATATATCTATCTCATTGAACGATATACGTTATTGTACATTACACTATCAATATCTGGATTACTCAGTATTCATGTATACATGACTCATCCACATCAAAGTATCGAGCTTCACAGTATCTATATATTTATGATCATGGGAAAAACCCCGCACTACCAAAGCGAATAAAGTAGTTAGGGTTTATTGTTTGATCAATAAAATGTTCGGATAATTTTCAAAGCACACGTAACTACAGCACGGCATGAACTGACTGAATGTTGTTGGCTCTTACATGAGTAGTATTTTATTGTATTGACTACTATGATTTTATTTTATTGGTGGTTTTCCAATGGATTACTTCGTCATTGTCACTTCTTCGAACATTGAGTTGAAATTATGATTAGGATTGGATCTTGGAAGGTTTTTATGCAAACTTTTGATATTTTCTATCTCCTATTGATTATTAGATCTCTTTATATCATATTATTATGATCTCCTATTAGATTATTCACCCATAATATCATTGCTGTTCATCTATAAAATTGATTAATATTCATAACACTGAACATTGGTTTTATCACACTCTATCAATAGCTTGAATATTCCCTCAATTCAAACTTTTTAGAAGAGAATTTTTTCAAATAATATCACAATAGCAGTTTCAGTTATTTGTTTCTAAAGCTTTACATATTTCGACTATTGATAGTCATTTTCGAAAACGATTATTAATAGTCGAAACATGTAATGCTTTAATAAATGAAAAGTGATATTATTTGAAATAATAAATCAGTGATAAAATTCATGGAAGGGTTATGATGCCAGTTTTTTCCAGAGTTACAAGATACTCTGTTATAATCGCATACAGTTTCAAAGAAATTTGAAGTTTCAAATGATCCATAAATTAGAGAGTGAATTGGAATTTGATCAAACTTCAGTAAAACTATTCCTTCAGAACAACCTTTCTTGGATTCAGAGAATCTTTCGGTAACTTTATTCTAGTTTTCTTCATCAGTTTTTACTCGGGAAATTGAGGATAGATTTTACCACAGACTAACTATAAACGATTTTACTAGTATATCTACGATTTTACTAGTATATCTACGATTTTACTAGTATATCTACGATTTTACTAGTATATCTACGATTTTACTAGTATATGTACGATTTTACTAGTATATGTACGATTTTACTAGTATATGTACGATTTTACTATTATATGTACGATTTTACCAGTATATCTACGATTTTACTAGTATATCTACGATTTTACTAGTATATCTACAATTTTACTAGTATATCTACAATTTTACTAGTATATCTACGATTTTACTAGTATATCTACGATTTTACTCAGTAACACTTCTATCATTTCACAAACTATGATTTAAATCACAAAACTATGTATTCGTTTTGTAGGAGAGTACGATATTAACATAAATGCGACGCAATTAATAGAAATATGAAGTCGTAGGCAGTAAACGATCGCGCAAATCAAAAATGCGGTAAATTCTAGTCGTATTTCACAAGTCGGTCTAGCGTAGAATACATAAAGAATGTCTAATTTGAATATCAGTGAATAACGTCTTGATATGTCAAGAATGTGAATGGATTTGATAAGAAAGTTATAAAAAAAGGTGGAGGAAAGACAGAGAAAATGAACAGATGTGTAGTAATGAAGGGGAGAGAGGGATTATACAGGGTAAGAGATTAAAGGGAGAGAGTGTGAGAAAGAAAGAGAGAGAGAGAGAGAGAGAGTAAGTGAGTCTCGAACAGGTCAACCAGGGCGTACAGCGAGACGTATGAATTAATACAATATGAGAGTTGAGACCTCTGAATAATTATGACATATTTGATTCATTTCAACCATTCATAAGCGGTCTTACATTTGAATGAGACGAGATTTATTGTGGTGGGAATGTTGAGGACAGTGTGAAAGGGAATAGGAGTGGAAAAGAAGGAGAAGATGTTGACGGAAGATTGGAGGAATAGCAGAAGGAAAGATAGTATGGAGGGTGGAGAGGGAAAAAGTAGATTGAAATATTTACTAGAAAGAAAGAAAGATGTAGAAGAATCTATACAAAAATGAAAGATGTGATGTGGAAGGAAGAGGAGGAGGATAAGAAGAGAAGAAGAGGGAGAAGAAGAAGAAGAAGAGGAAGAAGAAGAAGAAGAAGAGGAAGAAGAAGAAGAAGAAGAAGAAGAAGTTGAATTTTCTCATTTTTCTCTATTATCAGAAAATGTGGTAGTGGAGCTCAAATAATGTTAACCAGAGTTTGAAAAACTCCAGGTATGATGTTTAGATTAGAAGTAAAAGATTTTGGATAATATACTCATTGCGAACGAACCCCAGATCAATACGAACGAGAAAGATTGAGTAAAATAGAATCGAGAAGTGAAAGAGACAGCAAGAAGATTGTTATCACAATATTGTAGAAGAGTAGTCTTCCTTATTTTGAATATTGGAAATATACTCTCATTTTCTCTATAACCAGAAAATGTGGTAGTAGAGCTCAAATAATGTTAACCGGAGTTTGAAAGATTCCAGGTATGATGTTATTAGAAGTAGAAGATTTCGGATAATATACTCATTGCGAACGAACCCCAGATCAATACCAACGAGAAAGATTGAGTAAAATAGAATCGAGAAGTGAAAGAGACAGCAAGAAGAATCTTTAGAGCCGTACATCTCTCAGAGAAGCCCCATCACTCCTGGCTCTTCCAAGAGATGTAGGCGTAATATACTCGCAACCTAATAAATAAGTTCACTCTCCTAAATTTATTGAACGTCTCCAGATGCGATTCAAGTACTCCTCCTCCTCATCCTCCTCCTCCTCTTCTTCCTCCTCCTCCTCCTCCTCCTACATCTCTTCTACCCCTCTTTCTTTACTCCCTTCTTTCCTCCTCCTTCTTCATCCTTCCATTTCAATTCACTTGTCTCCTGGACTCTATTTACGGTATGAATTATTTATGTAACATACATATTCACCCAGCTCTGTCTTTACCATTGCACTGATACCGCCTTGTACATGTGTAATTGGTATTTTTATTTCTAGTCTCATGCTCTTTCAATGTATATGGCTTGTATTTATGTCACCTGTATGCATGTTATTTATTTTTGATTAATTGGTAACACACCGAGAACTTTGCGTCACGACTAAGTTCTAAGTAGCTCACTAAAAGTTAGTTAGAAGTTAGAAGTTGTGTAGTTTTAGAAGTTGTGTTCTACTGGTGATCTATACTGGATTTCACTTTTTTACTTTTTTATTCACAATATTTTCTCTTTTTTGGTAGAATCGATTGAGATTCAATAAATAAAAATTGTTCATAATTATTATGAATACTTGGCCTCACAAACAACTTGTTTACAGAATTCTAATTTCCTTGTTTATTTCCTAACTTTTAGTATAGTATCGATTGAGATTCAATGGACAATAACTTTTGAATAACTACAGATTGTTAGATTGTTCAATTGGAGTTTAAATCATAACCAATAATTGAAATTGATTAGATGATAGTGGAATCTCAACTAATTCAACTTCTGAATCTCAACTCTTATAACACAACTGTCACAATAGATAAATTATTTTTCAGCAATTCTACATTCTACCCCCAGGGAACTTCATCCTCTATTAAAGAAATTCAAGCTCTCACTTGCTATCCCCAAATTATGTAAAACTCTTTTATTTTAAAAAAGGGTATTTGATTTATTTCTTTTTATCTATTCCTTTTATTTTGTATACTTTTTTTGCAATGGGTCTTTCTAGACATGGTACTGTACAACAACAAATATGAAAATGAATCAATCAATATAATTATTTGTTTGTCAATCAAAGTCCTACTTTCAAATATCTTGTTAGCTGACAAAATTTTTTTTCACTTGATTGTAATTTCAATTTCCATGGTCTCTTCACACAAGTTTGTCAATTCTGTCTCTCACTCTCATTTCTTTCGCTCACTCACTCTCTCTCTCTCACCTCTCCCTTACTCTTTCTAGGCCTCTCACACACATGCTCATAAACCAGATCGTTGGGAATGATGTTGTTCTGTAGTATATGACGCGAACACTATGGGATGTCACGGGCTCTAACCCAGACCATTGTTTCGAAAGTAGTGACCCGTTTGCGCGCGTAGGTGCGTTGGAGAGGCAACTCGCGTGGGGGTAGAATTAGTATTACCTCCCCCCTAACCCCCTTTTACCCTCCCGCAATCACCCCCCCCCCCCCGAAATCTTGCTTTATTACACTCACCCACCCTGAACGCTCCTAGATTCAAACTTCTTCATTCAAGTTTACCGCGTATTCATTCATGAATCTGACCAGTGTAAAAGAGTATTATTCGTTGGCTAATGAATAATTAATGAGTATCTTCAATGGCTGTTCTATTACTTTCAAAGTGATGCTTGCAACCTAGGCTTGGCTGGACCTTCTATTGTGCGAAGATTTATTGTGTTGCATTTTAGTTTGGTTTTTGTATGACTTTGTTTCTGTATTAATGAGGATCAACGGTGAAATGAAGGTAGAATAAAGCAAGTCTAGGGGAAAAATGATTGAAATATTGATAGAATTCGATGGAAATGATAGTTCGATTGGTAGAATTGATGATTTTATTAATAAAATTGATAATGCGATCGATAGAATTGATAATTCGATTGATACAATTGATGATTTTATTGATAAAATTGATAATGCGATCGATAGAATTGATAATTCGATTGATACAATTGATGATTTTATTGATAAAATTGATAATGCGATCGATAGAATTGATAATTCGATTGATGGATCGAATTGATGATTCAATTGATAGAATTGATAATTCGATTGATGGAATTGATGATTCGAATGATAGAATTGATAATTCAATCGATAGAATTGATAATTCGATTGATACAATTGATGATTTTATTGATAAAATTGATAATGCGATCGATAGAATTGATAATTCGATTGATATAATTGATGATTTAATTATAATTGATAATGCGATCGATAGAATTGATAATACGATTGATGGAATTGATAATTCAATTGATGGAATTGATGATTCGATTGATAGAATTGATAATTCGATTGATAGATTGATACAATTGATGATTTTATTGATAGAATTGATAATTCGATTGATAGAATTGATAATTCAATCGATAGATTGATAATTCAATTGATAGAACTGAATTTTGCACGAAAAACATTATTTTTTGAAACTTATTAATCTATTAAGAATCAAAGCATTGTTTATTATCAGTATTAAATACCTCAAAACCGATTAATTTAGAAAAAAACATTCCCATTCTATTCTAAACTTGTCATTCAAGTCTCATTCTTAAGTAGTAAGAGATAATATGAAACAAAAAGTCCAGATTAGCTGCTACTTTGAAATAGTGGGAAAGTAATGATATTACATTAAACTTGTAATGGAATATTTTTGAGTCAATTGATTTATGGAATAACAAATAATTATGATTGTTATTACTCGTTAAAACATCACCAGAATAATACTCAGGAACTGAACTAGAAAAATAATTTTATTTTGGAAAATTCACCACCCTAACTTACCATATACCTCAATAACCTCACCAGTGTTTATCACTTCTATAATCCAAAGGGTTTTCCACCCACAAGACGCGCTATTATGGCCATCCCTATTTCCCTTCATTTATTATGGCCTGCACAAACTTGAATAAGAACTTCTTATCTCTCTTTCTTACCAAGGGTTTCGTCAGCTGACCTTACTCCCTTCTCCTTCTCCAACATTTCTCCTTCTTATTCTTCTCTTTCTTATTATTCTTCTTCTTCTTCTACTACTTCTTCTTCTTCTTCTTCTTCTTCTTCTTCTTCTTCTTCTTCTTCTTCTTCTTCTTCTTCTTCTTCTTCTTCTTCTTCTTCTTCTTCTTCTTTCCATCATTTTTCTTCTTCTCATTCTTCTTCACCTCATTCCCTTCATCTACTTCTCGTCCTTCCCTGCTATCACTTCTCCTTCTCCTCTTCCTCCTTTCCCTTCTTCTTCTTCCTTGCTGCTCCTCCTCCTCCTCCTCCTCCTCCTCCTCCTCTCTCTTCATCTTCTCATTTCTATCTCTTTCTTTTCCTACTTTCTGTCTTCCTTTTTCTTCTTTTTTTTTCTTCTTCTTCTTCTTCTCTCCTTCTTATTTTTATTTTTCCTTCTTGTTTCTCTTTTCCTGATTCTCTTCTTATTCTCTACATATTCTTCTTCTTCTTCTGACCTTTTCTTTCTCCAATTTTTTGTAAATTTTCTTCTTCTTCGTCTTACTCCTCCTCCTTTTTTTCATCTTTTTTCTTCTTCACCTTCTTTCCACCATCAACATCTTCTTCCACACCTCCTACTCCTTCTCTCATTTCTTTCTCTCCTCCTTCTCCTTCGTCTTCTTCTTCTTCTTCTTCTTCTTCTTCTTCTTCTTCTTCTTCTTCTTCTTCTTCTTCTTCTTCTTCTTCTTCTTCTTCTTCTTCTTCTTCTTCTTCTTCTTCTTCTTCTTCTTCTTCTTCTTCTTCTCTCTCTTTCTTTCTCCACCTCGTTGATAAGCCTAGCACCGCCCCATAAGCGGTCATAAATAATGGGACTACATCGAATATCTCTCTCGCATCTCTGCAACCCCGAATAGCTTCTTGTTTTCTTATGCAAATTTTCTTCCTCAATCTCGTCGGGTCCGAGCCAAAATATGAGGTGTGCGTTTTTAAGGGTATACTCACGGCTAGTATCAGACAAGAAAATGTAGGAGGAAATGAGAGGGAAATAACAGAGAAAAGGGGAAGAAAGAGAGAGAAAGTACGTCCTGTGAAGTGTTTTCAGCGAAGAAATAGAATGGGGTAGAGAGATGATCGTGGCTTATCTTAATTTCGTTGGGTCGAGTGAAAAATGCAACTAGGCAAAAAAGTTTCTTTCAAAGTAGCCTGCTTCAAGTTCTGCCTGGGGAATTGTTCCTGTATTCTCGAAAAAATGTCCTTCATTCTCACAAAATATTCATCAATTGTGAACGAGTTCACCCTGATATTCGAGAACAATATTGTTCTAAAATTGAAAACGTTGGAAAAATCTATTAGTAATCAAGTAAAAATTATCCTCCTGCTTTTTAATTAGTATTAACAATATCGACTCACAATTTAATTGTTTAAACAGTTTAAAAATTTAAAAAAGTTTAACAAGTAAAGAGTTTGATTAAGCTAACTATTTGATAATATTATTGAAATAGCAATTGACTGATATTTATGAACTTTCAGAATAATAACTCTTCCAGCGAATGTCGAACACTATTTCATGAATTCATATATGAGACAAAAACTTGGACTATGGAGTTTGACTGCTTCAGAAAATAGTTCGTATGACAAAAAGAAGTCCAAGAGCTGAATGTGTGGAAGGAAGACCGTATGGGAGCATGAGAAGCACCAGAGAAAGATACTTCGAAAACTGGCTACTTCCGCTCTGCGGTTTCCGTTCTTTTTGCATCCCTTCTTTCAAACCGTTTCCGGCTATAGTCAATCTGGCTTGACTACTGTACTTCTCTCTTTTTCTTCTTCTTCTTCTTCTTCTTCTTCTTCTTTTCATATTCTTCTTCTTCTTCTTCTTCTTCTTCTTCTTCTTCTTCTTCTTCTTCTTCTTCTTCTTCTTCTTCTTCTTCTTCTTCTTCTTCTCGCAACTCCTAAAAACCTCTTGATAGCACTCCATTCTCCATACTCTCTCAAGTGGCAGGCAGCACTGCTGAAAATGCCATCTGCAAAAAATCTTTCAACAGAGATAACGATCGTTTCAACTGCTTGTGGTCAGTATAATCTGTTCGAGTGCAGAGTAGACATTCTGGCAAGATGGGAAAATGACTCCAGTTTGGTTAATATAGGTTCGAAAATAATTTTTATGATCTTAAATTGTAGGAAAAATTCTGCTCTTCAATTTAAGATCAAATGTATAGTTTTTGAACCAATATTGACTGAGCTGAAGTCATTCTTCCATCTTGCCGGAATGTCTTCTTTGCTCGACGAGACTGTACTAGCCAACTAGGATCTATACTAAAACACTTCAACACATATTAATAGTTCAAAGAACGCTTATGAGCTTCATATAATTCCAATGTGGAGTTGAAACCAATTTTCAATATTTGTTTTTTATTATTTATCTAGTAAGTTCTTTCTTTTATTGATTTGTGACAGTGTTACATCTAATTTAATATTGTGCTCCACATTTCAATTCTAATTGTGTTCTACAAAGAATAAATGGATTTATAAAAAATTATGAAGTGATGGTACTGAATTTCTTTTTTGTACATCCACAGATACAAGAATAGGCTATATGTAAGCTGTAGTATAGTTTCAAGCAGAGAAGACCCTCTGGCAAGATGAGAAAATGACTCCAGCTCGGTCAATATTGGTTTAAAAATTATACATTTGAACACAAATTGTAGATCAGAATGTTTTCTACGATTTAGACCAAATCAATAATTTTTGAACTAATATTAACCGAGCTGAAGTCATTTTCTCATCTTGCTAGAGGCTCTTCTTTGCTTGGACAGACTATATCTGTGTGTACATCTATCTTATCAAATTGAAAACTCCAACATTATCTAAACAAATCGTTACTCCATCTCTCCAGTGAATCATTTCGAAATCATTTGTTCATTTCCTAGTAGCACACTTCTGATTGGTTACCGATTACTAGTTGTTGATTGAACTTATTACGGACTTTGTGAAAATGCTATTACGCCTCTTATCAACTCTGTAGGCTGCAGGCATTCGTTGCGGCTCTTTTATATAACCGACCAGTCAACAGATGAACATCGATTTGCCGGTCTATCGATTGTAAAGAATCGATTAGTGCCGGTCTTTCACGCCGGTTGACCAACTAGCCTATCAAAGAGTCTGATTATTTTTGTTGACCACAGCCTTGGAGATTCGTTATAAATGATTCTGTTGATTCTTTTGACTCTGTTGACTGGTTTGAATCATTCTGTTAACTCTGTTAACTGATTAGGGTGATTGGCTTGTCGCGAAAATCTCTGTGTACTTTTTATTCAGTCAAACTTATTTCAAGTTTTGTTTCCTATTTTAGACTATGGAGTAAGGAATTCTGTATTCTACTGTAATCGATTGATTATTATCTTTTTAGTCTACAAAACTATTCCAATATATCAAATTACCAATGTTTTCATTGATTCCTATACATTTGATCTCTTCTATTAAGATAATCTGGGTTTCTTGGTTGCTGTTTTCGAAGATAGTCTACTAATTCCAGTTTATTTTTCAAATTTATTCTAGTCTGTATTCACGTTCATTCTAATTTATGCTCTTATCCATTATACGGCTGTAAAGTACATGCTGTATAGTAGGTCCAGTTCTACAGCTGTATAAGGGGTAGATTAAATTATTGTATATTATTCATATTTTGTATTATGCACTTTTAACTGATTGTACTGCATTGAAAAATTGAATTCTCATACCCAATAATTATATCTATGAACATTATTTGCAGAAAATGATTTGATAATATTTGGTTATGATTTTATGTTTTTATAATGATATGATAATAGGTGAATAATAGAAACTTTCAAATAATTTGTATTATTTTTTCTTTGTGTTCACAGAACCGAGCAACTACGTGTGTTCAACGTGCAAACAGCGGCTGCACTCGGCCTGGCGACTGGTGCAACACGTGCAAACCAATCACGGCATCAAGATCTACGTGGAATCACCTGGCTCGTCGCCGAAAAGCGGACCAGCCAGCAATAACTGTTCCTCGTCATCATCCTGCTCCACCTCGTCAACGGCCTCGGGTCCGGGAAACGGGAACGGCGGGCCTACCCTAGCAGGGGGTGCATCGCTGCGTCTACCGCAGTCACCCCTGGTAGACCCGCCGCCTCTGCCGCACCACCCCCTCCACCATCATCATTGGTCTTCCGGACTGCTCCGGATGCCCCCACATGGCCCCCCGCCCCCTTTCCCGCCACCGCCAACCTCCATGCCCCCTACCCCCCCGCATGGAGTGCCCTCTTCTCAGCCGCCGCCGCCGCCGAGCTCGCTTTTCGCCCGCCCTTCTAGTCACCATGAACACCACTTCCGCATGGAACAACTTGTCTCTGAACAATTCCGTCACCACGGCATCAACCTAGCTGCTGCCGCTGCAGCTGTTGCAGCAGCCAATGCAGCAGCTCCTCCACCACACCCATCTTTCCCTCCAACCACCCTTTCAACAACCCCTCCAACACGTCATCAACCCCTGGAACCACAGCTAGACTTCTACTCCCAGCGCCTACGTCAACTGGCAGGCACAACTAGTCCTGGTGCAGTCAACGGATCGTCCTCACCATCACCACGCAAACTCACCCCACCTTTCACTAGTCCCAGTCAAACGCACCCCACCACACCACACCCACCACAATCGCCCATCAACCCACCCACCACAAGTGTTGGAACACACACCAGCAACCCACCACTCAACAACAACAATACTAGTGTGAATAACAACAACAATAATGATAACATGAGTACCAACAATAACAATGTATCATCATCACCAGAAGAAAGTCAAATACCTCGACCTACCATCAGTCTCACACCACCAGAGAAGCATTCCCAACGAGCTGACTCACCAGCCAGCAACTCAATTGACCTCACTTCCACACCACGTTCTGCATCAACACCCCCAAACAGTGAGAAACCTGCTGACTTCTCCCTAAATTCAAGTTCAGCCAACTCTGCTGGTGATAAATCAATAAGAGCTTGTGAGTATTGTGGCAAAAAGTTCCGGTTTGAGAGTAATCTAGTTGTGCACAGGCGAACACACACTGGAGAAAAACCCTACAAATGTTCAGTATGCAATCATGCCTGCTCTCAGAGTTCAAAACTGAAGAGACACATGCGCATACACAGAATGTCAAGTAGAACCAATTCTGGAGAGGATGGTAATGGTGGCAATAACTCAGCAGACCAGATGTCAACTGGATCAGTGGAGACTCTGGATGATGAGGAGGATGATGAAGATGAAGAGTTGGAGGATGAGGAGGAAGAAGAGGAAGAGGAGGAGGAAGATATGGAGTTGGAGGAGGAAGAGGAGGGGGATGAAGATGATGACCTGGGTGGTGATGCTCCAGAAGATCTAACAACCAAATCAACATCATCTACACCACCCAACACTGGTGAGCCCAACAAAATGTCTTCCAGCACTCCTAGACCAACACCCACTGCAACCCCACTTGACAAAGTAGCCACCTCTGGATCACTTGTTGGTGAACTCATGGATAAGTTTGGACTCAGCAACATCCAGCAGTACAGTGAAGCCTACAAACAAGCCCTGCAAGAAAGTGTGGTTGGCCCTCATCAGCTACATATCTCCAAGAAAGATGACCTCATACACAGATCACCCATCATTCCAGACAACAACAACAAGCCTTCCACCCCAACTGGCAGAATACCTGAGAATGGAATGTCTGTAAAGTCTGCAGCATTGAGGATCAGAGAGGAGTTTGCAAAGAACTTGATCTCAGGCCAGCCTCCCATGGATCTTGTAGCTGGACATCATGGGATATTTGGTCACAATCCATTTGAAAATCCTTTTGATGCATCAAGTAAGAGATTGAAACTGGATTTGGAGAACCATCATGGTCTGGGAAGAGTTCCTGGAGACAGAGATGGTCTGTATGCTGGTTTGTGGTTGCCTGCTATGTCAGCTCATCATAGAGATCAGCTTTTTCCTGGTGAATCACCCATGGACATCCTATCATCAAGATCCAAGATGAACTCTGAGTTGAAGAATGGACCAAAACCAGGGCCCAGTGCGTCTCTTGCAGCAGCTGCTGCAGCTGCGCTAAATCTAGGGTTACCAGGACAGCAGATGAAGAAAGAAACCCGCAGAAATGATACCTGTGAGTATTGTGGAAAGGTTTTCAAGAACTGTAGCAATCTGACAGTGCACAGAAGGTCTCACACTGGGGAGAAACCCTACAAATGCGAGTTATGTTCCTACGCCTGTGCACAGAGTTCCAAGCTGACCAGGCACATGAAGACACATGGAAGGTTGGGGAAAGATGTTTATCGATGTCGGTTTTGTGAAATGCCTTTCTCAGTGCCCTCTACACTGGAAAAACACATGAGGAAATGTGTTGTCAACCAGAACAACAAAGCCGGTCATCTGTTACCTTCAATCTTGAGTGGAGATGAGGATTCAAGCGCGTCAGCTTCAAAGGACACCACATGACTTTTCCCCTGGGGTGGTTTCCGCCAGCTCGCCATGCAGAGCATCTACTGAGGGCTGCTGTGGAGACTCACCCCAACCACGTGGTCTCTGCCAAGCCACTCAACTTCCAGGCAACTTCAACTTCCACTAGGACACTGTCCTTCTAACTAGTGAAGCATCATATCACTGAGTGTGGCTAAACATACTTGCAAGAAATTGTACTCTACCATTCCTTGTACAAGACAACTACATATCTGATAAGTTCCAGTTTTAATTATTGAAACAGTTATTCTTGAAAAAAATTTCTCATAAGAAATCCAATTCAGTTGAATTCATCAATTTTTGTCAGAAATTTTCAGAAAATGAGATGATCCATTCTAAAGTCTACACTCTACAGTATACTCATCATGCATTTGCATGATGCAACATTGTTTTCTCAAATTAATTTTTTCTGCATTTCTGTGTACAATTCTCAATTCACCATTTTTTTAAAGTTGTATGTGATCGCCGAACGTCTTCATTCTCAATTTTGTGTACTAGTCTGTTAATTGAACCATATAGAATCATGAAAATGTTTTTTGGAAAGACAATTTAAAACAACATTGATACATTTCATGAATCTGTGTATGAATAACTATTATTCAATATTTGTAGCTCACTAGTGTGATATGAAGTGATTTGATAAGGGTCTCCAAAAATAAGGTTTCCCTGCAAACATTCAATGTGTGTCTATAATAATGTGAGGGAATGTATAATATTGTGCACAAGGAAATAGTTGATTTTACCTAATTAACGTGAATCTCTACTTGATTTTCAATTTTGTGTGGATTGAATCTGTTGAATGAGATGTATAAAATAACTTCATTCATGATTTAATTACTACAAATTTAAGACGAATTAAGAATATTTTTAAATATTCTTATTTTTACACTATCTTTCTCAGCTTGATGTTATCATCATATTCACTATAATCATTGGAAGGACTTATTACCAAGCTCACTCATTTGATCATTCATCATTCTAAATCATTTGTCAATGTGATCGATAGGAATTGATGTTAATTGATGTTAATGTCGAAATAAAAAATGCTCTTGTATTCAATTATATTGATGTCTGTAACTGATGCCAAAGGAAAATATTTAAAAAGTTTGTATATTAACTTGGTACTTAAAATTTGTTCGATTTTGTTGAATTATTGTTGAACCTTTTTCTTTGTTGTAAATATGAAAAATATCAAGAGCGGTACCTTAGTCAGGATTTTGAAGCATTTAATATTTCCAAAAAGAAGAGATTCCAAAATTGTTTAACATCAAAAGTAATAAGATCTATCGAAATCTACTCAAAATTATTATGTACCCATGATAATTACATACTTAACATTCTCACCGAGAACAATATTGAAGTATTTCAACATTCCATAAAACCAGAATTTCTATTCAGTAAAACATAATTCCATATTGAAGACTGCTTTGTATAACACACTTTTTTATTATCATATTTGGGTGCTCTTGATTTCTATTCTACTTTATTATTTTAGTATATTTTGTACATAATATTATCACCGATATTGTATATTACTGATTGGGAATGTCATTGTATCAAGTATTTTGTTATAGCTTGAATAATCAATCAATCAAAGTTAGTGAATATTGAGTTTGAATAGATTTTTGAATTTATTTTATTTTTGAAATACTATTATTGTTAATTGTATTTTAGTTTTATCTCAGTTTTTGTTATTGGGTTGTACTGTACTTCACTTATAAATAGGCTACAGATAAATATTCCTAGCCTTCTTGTCTGTTATATTTTTGGGTATTTTGTATTTATTGTTGTATTATCACTATTATTATGACTACTATTATTATTATTGTAAAAGTTGAGTGTAAATGTATGTATATCCTTAAACTCTGATAAGAATATTTGTGTAAATATAGAAAATTGTTATCGTATTTAATTTTAATACTGATGAGAAAGACAAATTGTAAATATATATTAAGTTGAAAATTACTAAATGGATGTCCCCTTCCCTAAATAAGAAATCCAAGAAATAAATGCGTTTCCTATAAAATATTTTCACTTGAAACTTGAATACGTACTTAAAACATGGAAATGACGAAATATGATGACTTTAAAAAAGATTAATATTAATATGTTCCACTGCTTGTACTCATTTTTCCGATTATAGAACATTTTATAAATAAATAATCAATCAATCTCAATTTTTTTCTCAACTCCCATCACATGTATTTAACTTTAATTGGGAAAATCACTTCACAAAAATTAGGTATTCAATATTATTTGTACATGACATTCTATGGAACCACTATACTACGTCTCAAGATAATAATAATGATATACTTTAAACTGCAGTAGGCTACCCTGAATTTCATATAAACTAGAAACATAGAAACCGCCAACTAGAGTTCACCAGAGATTGATAATGGTGTAACAACTGAAACCGGTATCTCGAATTTTCAATAAATCAGTGGTTTGACAAAATCTTTTCGTTTTATTTGAATTTATAAATAGGGTTTATAATAGGGTTTAATGGTTTAGCACATTCATAAAATGTCATGTACCTACCAAAATATTGTGAAATGATTTTTCCAATCTGTCTATAATGATCCTTGATAATTTTGTAGATGAATATTAGAATTCATATAAACTTACACACCGTGTACCACAACATGGTTTCCAAAAATATATTTTTATTTTATGTAAGATTTATTGTTCAAGAAAATCAACACAATTATATTGTGATTATAAAGATACTGGTTTGATATTCATTCAATTTCAAATTTTAAACATTCCTCTCTTATTCAATGATAATTAAATATTAATTACAAGAAATTTTGTATTTTCCTGTTCGCATTCCACTTTATATTCATTCCAGACTTTAGAAGATCAATAAATTTTTCTATCTCAAATTCCAAGTCGAGTTTAAAAATTTGAACTTTTCACGTTGTGAGGGAGAAAATTTCGAAAGATCTGTGACTGTATACCATAAATACGTGGGTTTCAAAATTTTGTAGTCTATTGTAAAAACAGTATTATAAATGTTTCTATATAGGTCCTCTCCATTATATACGTCTTTCCTATATTAAAATGACTTCCACTAAAATCTAGTATTCTACACAGGGTAATTGACAAAATGAACAGAAATATAATAAATAATCTCGATGATTGATAATTACGATGAAGATAATAAATAATACGATGTAGATAAATAAATGTCAGGTCATTTTATATAGTTCCAAAAAAATATTAATATATTGCTGTATAAATAGATAGATGGACTTTGTGATGTCAAGTTAGTGGGATGGTGATTTCCATCTCGATTTTAATAAGAAACTATATTCGAAGATTCATTCATTGAAATCTGCTTAAGTTCCTCTCGAGTGTTTTATATTAGTGTGAAAAATGTGATCATGCTCACATTTAACTTGTAAAAAATTATTAGTAATGATCGCTAATACAGGATGTTAGGATATCATTAAAATAAAGATTGATTCTCACAGAAATATTCAAAACGACCATTATTTCAAAAATGTTATATTCATTAAAAATTAATTTCACTGCCTAATTTTACCCGAATATTATTATTCCTTGTAGATGAAATGAGTTATCAATGGAAATATTATTTTAATGTGAAACATTATCTTCAATCCCAATAATTATTTTTTTAAAAATATTTTGTTGTTACAAATTTATTTATTTCTTGTTCCTTATAAAACCCAAGAAATTCCACAGCCTGTATTAACTGATCATGAATTGAAAACTAGTATAGAAAGTCATCATTATAATATAATACACATTTAATTATTTAGTATTCGAACATCTTGTGTAATAAGTTTACTGTTGATAAAATTTAATTTGTTTCTTTCTCGCCTATAAATAATGATTGAAATTTAAATTTGTCCATACTCTATTATTATTATTTATTGTGTTATATATTTGAGTCTTAATTATTGCTATTACATAATTATTGTACATTCAATGTACCAAATTTATTTGAAATTGAAATTGTAGAGTTGTGTATTTATGGAAAAAATGATTGTGAAAGATAAATTACTGGAGTTTTTATTTGAATACCCTTTGGATATTATAGTATAGCTTAAATTCTTGGTCAATAGCTGGCGCCAAAAAGGTGAACGGTATCTTTACAACCTGAAGCATATAATAATATATGCTTATAAGAATTTATAAATATTTATATGCTTATATAAATATTATTGCCTCTTATGATGTAAAGTTACAACATCTAGGCCTAGCTGAATGGCAACTCTAATTGACACCATCAGCTGTTGGAGCGCACAAGGAGCAGACGAAACCGCCTTAATTTTTTTGCGTCAGCTATACTTGGAAAGTAGAAAAGTTAACGTTTTCAACGTTGAACAGTTTCAAGAAAATGTTCACTTATACGTTATATTTATATTCAGAACAAAACTTTATTTACACCTATATTACAGAGACACCTATATTGCGTAGAAGTCTATACTCAGTTTCTGATTTTACAGTCTAATTTACTAATTTAACAATTCACTAATTTACTAATTCACTAATTTACTAATTCACTAATTAATTAGAGACTGTATAACCAGGAACTGAGTATAGATTTCTGTCTCTATACAACAACATGCACTGTTTTAAAAAAGGTGTTTTTAACTGTTTTAATAAAATCGTTTCAAAAAAGCATAGATTAATCAAGGATTTCATTGATCCACTAATTGAAATCAGAGGAGGACCAAAAAGCTCAAATGGCCTGCTGCACGAGAATCAATTGATTTAATCGCCGTCAAATGATGTCATTCAAGCTCATACAACAACAGTTATCAACGATCTGACATCAATGTAATTACGTCATTTTACGGTGGTCAATTTAACTGGATCTCTGTGCAACTCACTGAATGAGTAAAGAGGATTGATTGAAGTCGTTAAAAAAGTTGAGGATTATGTTAATAGACTCATAATCAAGATAATGACGATCAGTCAATTTATAAATACATTTAGCCTTAATAAGCAGTGCAATGTGGGTTTTATTAAGAATATCATTCTTCCAGTCTCTTAAAGAGTATTCATATAAAGTTGTCTTGAAAGACCAATTAATCTAGAAAGTGGTATTTTAAATAATTATTAGTATTCCCACTAGAAATCCGAGAGTTTGCTGCTTATGAACTTTCCATACTGAATTAATTGATCCAGAGGATCAAAATGATTGGAATCAGAGGAGCATCCAAAAGCTCAAAAGGCTTGCTGCATGAGAATCGAATTTAATTTTATTTCAATTATTGAATTTGTTGTATAGGAGTACTAATGGTGCTATTCAAATGAATTTAAACCCCTACTTATAATATTTCATTAAAGCGTTATATGTTTGCTATTTGTAGTCAGAACTTGCGATGCTTTAATGAAATATGAAGAGGGTGGTTACTTAAATATTCAATAAAATAATACAGGGTGTTTCAGGAGGAATTTGCAATACTTTTCAGGATAATTCCTTACACCAAGTAGACAAAAAAGTTCCATGAGACAATCCTCCTGAAACACTCTGTATATAAAACTTAATAAAGTGTCGAATATAAAGTGAACTTAGCCTTTTAAGCTATCATAAAAGCTTTATACTAATTGATCTGAAAATATTAATATTTAACTGACAACTGCCTAGAATTAATGGAGTCATTTCGCAAATACAACAGGTATTTCTCTGTAATAACACAGTGATTTAGCTTTCTGTGGTATCAGTATCACTATCACCGTCATCACAGGATACCCTTAATACAGGGAAAAAACTTTAGATATGAAAAAAAATGTTTTTGAGCAGTTTTGTTCAGTTCAAAATTCGGATATGAATTCGAAAATATGAAACGGAACAGGTGGTCAATATAGAGCGTCCACCTTGCCTTTCAAGTTTCGTGGGAACTAGACTGATTTGCCGACTGTTTGGTCCAGATTGAGGGGTGAAAGAGGAAAAAGAAGGAGAAGAAAAAGGAAAGAAAGAGGAAGAAAATGAGTGGGAGGAGGAGTTGTGTCTGAATCCATTCATTCTGTCAAGTGGACATCTTTCAGTCCGACGTTGTGAGCTCAGTTTTGAAAAATGGTTTTGCTGTCGTATTTTGAAAAAGGTGTGGGAAAAAAATCTTTGACCTTGGTCAATGCAGGTTATTATTGGGAGCAGAAGGTAGTAGGCCACTAATTAAGAGCTAAATAAGAAATATTAGTTAACCTGTATTGTTGAATCGTCAAATTAGCTATTGCGGAGTAAGTTTGTTCTACCTTCTGAGTCTAGATTTAGTAGTAGCATTGACTATCTACTCGAAGTACTCTAATTTTCTTTGGTAGTAGCAAAGAGTATGAGAATAATAATTATTTAATAATAAATAGGGTATATTTGAAGTTTATTAAGAAGTGGCCTATATTTAATATTAGCTACTTACTCTATGGTACTAGTAAAGACTAAGTACGAGTAATGCTGAGTATACTAAGTACTAATTAGTAGGCTACAGAGTAATACTTAGTAAGATAGTGAGTAGTACAGAGTACGAGACTGGGTCTACTTAATGGAGTCTTTACATTAGGTATAGTCTGTTCAAGCAAAGAAGACATTCTGACAAGATGTGAAAATGACTGCAACTAAGTCAATATTGGTTCAAAACTGGATCTACTGAACTGGAGTCTTTATATTAGGTATAGTCTGTTCAAGCAAAGAAGACATCCTGACTAGATGTAAAAATGTCTGCAACTAAGTCAATATTGGTTCAAAAAGTATAAATTTGATCTCAAATTGTAGGAAACATTCTGATCTACAATTTTTGACCAAATTCATTATTTTCGAACCAATATTAATCGAGCTGTAGTCATTTTCCCATCTTGCCAGAATATCTTCTCTGCTTGGACAGACTATACCTAATATGAGGACCGATATCAAACAATATTTTCACGAATGATTCATAGTTGAGATGATTAATTGGTTTGATTCAAAATTTATCGAACAATGACAATCTTTTTTTTTAGGGTGATGCCCACATGGACTCTTGGACCTGTGCCTGGATAATGGGAAGGATGATGATGAGAGATGGATGGACCTACTGCTTTAGGTGGGTTCCGATTATCGATTAGACGATGGCCCATCTAAGAAAATAAATAATTTTTATTTGAATATAAAAAATCAGACTATGAAATAATTACAGAAAGCTCTTGATTATCGAGGTTCTTCGAGTTCTTACAACTTATTGAGAAGTGATTGAATCGGCTTAGAAGAATTACCTACAATGGTATTATATTATAAATAAAATACCAATTTTAATCCAATTTCAAATTCACAGAGTTTGTGCAAAGGGGAACTATGGTTTTTGCTCACACCGTGCTCACAGAGGTGTATCTCATCTCTATTGATACTTGAATTAGTGAATGATTTATTTAGCCTATATTGCACATGATTAATCAACTCCAATATTAGACTACGAGTTTAATATCAAATTAATTTATCATCAATCTACAATCAAAATAATAAAGGGAGCTAATCATAATTCCGATCAAAGCTAATGACACAATTTGCTGAGTCTGGAGACCGAGATTTTAAAAGGCGTTAAAGTTTTGCAAAAAGTTTTTGTAAACAAACCACCATCCAGCCGTCTGAAAAGTTTTATAATAATCAAGGGGAGTGGTGGAAGGGGGAAGGGAAAGAAGTTAAGTGAACGATAAGAAAAAAGTGTGATGAATTCAAGTACAAAGCAGAATACGAACCGTAGCAGTGGGGTACTTCGATATGCGGTGTGTTTTCTTTCGTAGCTTATCGATCGATATCTGTGCGCTGCTGCCACCTAGCAGAGAAACGCGGAACTAAGTGAAGGTTCGTGTACTCTGTTTAGGCGGAACTTTTGATCTGTCAATAATGTCAGGGGGATTTTTGGTGATGGCTGTTATCTTCGTGTTTTTTATTATTGATATTTCACAATTTTGTTTATTATTATTGTTTTTCTGTCATGTAGCTCATATCCAGAGGTATTTATGAAAGATATGAATCCAATAAATCAAATCAAATAAAAAATCTCGTTTATTCAACAAACAGTATACAATACATGAATAGAAAATTTTATTTATTAATAACACAACCTTCCTTATAATTAAAGTGTTAGACTGAATTTATGTTTAATAATGATTGAAATTTTTAAAAAATATATAGTACTAGATTAAATTTGTTTAATAATCATGTAATAGGAATGAGCCTACATGGGCACTATGACCTGTGCGTAGTCTCGAGTAAATAATTACATCGAATTTATCACAACATGAGATATGAGAAGTTTTTTCAACACTATATTACTATAATATAATGTACAATTCATTTTCAACTACTGAATAGAGTTTATGCGTCGGGATGCATTTTTTATTGACGAACGATGTTTTTTTTAATAATAATGTTATTAATGCGGATATTCATAGTGATAATTGCATTTTTGTTGATAGTTTCCCTTTTTTGTATTTATATTGAAAGTGTTTGAAGTTACAGAAATATTGAAATAAAATTGATGCAGTTGTCCAGTTGAGCTGATAAATCGAATCACAAATACTATCAAGTCACAAATACATGACTATCTGTGATGAAAAGCCCGAAAATCCGTCGAGTTTAGGGAATTACAGAACTATTATCTCGAGATTGATTTCCTTGATTTGATTCTCCTTTGGTAGATTGGCTGTCGTTAGTAAAGACAGTCAGTCGTTTCCCGTTTCTGGAGGAATAGTAATTGTTGCATTACACTCTAACTGATTAACTGCATGTTATTCAGAGGTGTTCTGCATCTTTACTTGGTTGTGAAGACTGGCTTATGATTGAGAGGATCGACGTGCTAACCACACGTTACCTCTATCCTGGTTGATGATTATTCGCCTGCTGTATTTTCTGTCCGGGCTGGGAGGGCATTCTGGCGGGGTGGGGGATGGCTTTGGCTCGGTCAGTGTTGGTTCGGGGGCTGTGGGTTCTTTAGAGAATTTATGGCTTTTGGGCCGGTATTGGCCGGGCTGGAGTCGTTTTCCCGTCTTGCCGGAGTGTCTTCTTTGCTTGGATGAACTCTATAGTTTGGTGAATATGAAACTGGCAACTAGCTGGTAGGCCTAGGCCCTTCATAGGGCTGTTGCGCCATTGACATACAAACAAACAATTATCTCGAGAACTATCCACATAAGCTTTTAATATTCTTCAACTTATTTTGATGAAAATATAGGCTTAATGCATGATCAATTTCAACTTACTGTCAAGTAGTATATTTTTCCACATAGTTTCAGGAAGAGTCAAATGAGTAATATTATGGGAAATTCACTGTGAAGTGTGAAGTGTCAAACCACTATGGGTTACATTCAGGATTATGATTTTAAAATTATTTTTCTATCTAAGATTCTCAAAATAATATTATTCTGTGACATAAGGATACCTAAATTATCTATTGGGATAAAAATAAAATGTACAAATTAATAGCTACAAGGGTAAAAAAATTCAAGAGAAATATTCATAAATATGCTATTGTTATATTGTGAATGTTTGAAAATTACATAGAAACGATCACAGAAACAAGCTTTAAACTAATATTGATGGTTTCTTCATGTCATTATCCATTCTCCAAACTTCAATAGTTCCTGAACAGCTTCTCTACGCGGCTATTCGTTCATGACCATTGTCTGGCCCCTAGAACTCTCGGCATTCAACAAGTGGCTGACTTAAAGTTACTTTTCTCTATTGGTTGAGCCATAGGCCACGCCCCCAAAACTCTTCATTTACCAGAAAATGGAGAGGGAAGTGAAAACTTTTTCTGTCTCTAGCCACGCCCCCTAAACAAATTCTTGACATTCAACAGGTGGCTGACTTGTAGTTACTTGTCTGCTATTGGTTGAGTCATATGCCACGCCTTCAAAGAGCTTCTTCTACTAGGAAATGGAGGGGGAAGCGAAACCGATTTCTGTATCTCTGGCCATGCCTCCTGAATAAATTCACGACATTCAACTTGTAAGTGATAACGCACCGGTCTAATAACCAACAGGACTCAAGTCCAAATCATAACCGGGGCACAGTTATTATTCTTCGTCCACAGCAAAATCACATAGATACGGCCACCCTCAGACGATTAGCTATCGGTGCCGACTGCCTAAGAAGTAGTCTTCATCTCTCATCTTCATCAACCAACTCATGCCACTCATTAACCCAGCACATGCCTAAGAGCTCATGTGAAATATTGATAAGAGCTCATGGAGTATTTAAAAAATCATCTAAAAAAATCAAAACAAACAATGTCCGTGTTCTCGAAGTATAATAATTCTTATTATTATAACTAGGCTGAGTCAAATTCTGAAGTACCAATTAGTAATTGATAGAATCATTATTAATAGCCTATTCATTTAATATTAATTTTATTTTTTCAATGCACATTCATTATTCCAAATATTAATCTCCTAGACTCCAATATCAATTAATTTTCAAACTAACTAGTTTCAACTAACGTGCATTCCTAAATTAAATCATCCATACAATGATTTTACACAAAAACTGAGATCGATACATCATTTCATCTCAAAACATGAATATTCAAGTTGTTGGAAACTCTCCACCGACCTAAAATGATAAAAAACGACCACAGCTTTAACAGGAAGAAGAGGATGAAGATGGTGCCGTTGGGACGATGATTTGAGGTCGTATGTTGCCTCCACTAAAACACCGCCGAAGTGTTGTTTTATTGAATTACCAGGCTGACGCGCTGATGGAAGGAGGTAGCACGGTTTCCTGCTGTAACAGCGTCACGAAAATTACTTGACTGATTCAATAATAAAAGCGAATTATTTATTAAACGTTATTAAATTGTTCAAAATAGGTTTCCCATCAATTTCTCCCATCAATCTTGGTGACGGCCGATCTCATATCCCCACCATAAGAACGAACTACCTCTTACTGCCTCCTGGTACAGGATACTTGTGGCGCTCCTGGTGGCAGGTCGAGGAACCTTCATTCGATATCCGCGGTAGATTCAATTACCTCGCGCGAATTTCATCCGCTACAATGTTTCAGTACTAAAATTCTGGACTCTCTTAAACATGTTAGTCATCTTTTCAAATTGATGTATGATAGTAGAATTAAGTTTTTGGATTCAATACTGTACTCAATTGCATTTGATTCAAAATCAACATGATTTCATTATTGTACTCAATTAAATTCAAGTATGATAGTACAGTAGAATTTATAGAATGTAGTGTTGACTTAAAACATGATTTCAATACTGTAAGAACACGTCAACACGATTGAAATCGAGTGGACTATTGAATAGTAATTTATTCGATTGCTAATAGGCTACAATAAAAAAATGCATGTAGCTTTCTAAAGGTACGATTCCCAAGCGATAGCTCGAACCGCGCGGCTAAATCGATAAATAATGAAATTCACTCGAATATGACTTAAAAAGGGTGAATTTACATCTTTTCACATAACTATATTATCAATGTTCACTTGGTTATTAAGGCTACCAATTTATAATAAATCAATAAATAGTAATTAAATTCACCCTTTATAAGTAATTTTCAAGTGAATTTCACTATTTATTGATTTATTATGGATAAGTATCTTTAATAACCAAGTGAACATTGATAATATGATTATGTGGATAGAGTTGTAATGGCTAGACAGCACAGCTACAGCCAAGCAGCTCAAGCAGCTCAAGCAGCGCAGCTAAAGTCGCAACAGAAGCTCGAGCTGCCGCTTGGGAATCGTATCTTTAGTAATTAGCTAGGAACTCGGAAGGCCTTAGCAAAGAGGATACTATGTTTTAGTTCTATTATTCTTTGAGAGTTCTATTATTCTTTGACAGTAAGCCGTGATATTTCTATGAAGCTATTATAAAATTATCTGAAAAAAACTTGTAACAAACTAGCTTAGATATGGAAGTAAGTAGGGATGTATGTATTGATAGGTTAGAAGTGTAGATCCTTTATAAAAATTGAGTAGTACACTATAATACTGTACTGTATCTCTTTATGTCAACAATGACAATACAGGTATAATAGACCTTGTACATGGGAAAAGAATGGTGAGGACTGAGGAGAGAGTGAAAAATCATAAGAAAATAATGAATCAATTAACACAATTATTATTAAAAATTTGTTCCACTTGGTACTAAATTATTACACACAAAGGCAATGCGACACAAAAAAAAAAATAATGAGCAAGAAATAATGACACAAAATAATTAATATCAAGTGAATAGAGCGAGTCAAAAAATTGTGCCTCCTGTGAGGATCGAACTCACGACCGCTGGTTTACAAGACCAGCGCTCTGCCACTGAGCTAAAGAGGCTGACGAGGGAAATTCGCTTAGCTCTCCTACTTGAATGCTAACCACTTTCCGTATATCAGTAGGAGTTGTTTTTCGTTTACAAAGTTCAAATATTTGATAATAATTTGTTATGAAATTGAAATATTCAGTACTTTATATTGATTTTCCACTCTCTCCTTAATATTATCATTTTGCAAAGTACTTTATCGTATTGTCATTTTATTAGATTGAGGTAAATTTAATTACTACCATTGAGACAAAATTTCACATACCGGTACTGTAACCTACATTTATAGCACTTGGACTTGAGGTTTAAACTAA
This sequence comes from Sogatella furcifera, assembly GCA_017141385.1. Classification (NCBI taxonomy): domain Eukaryota; kingdom Metazoa; phylum Arthropoda; class Insecta; order Hemiptera; family Delphacidae; genus Sogatella; species Sogatella furcifera. The sequence continues at coordinate 22,985,420 of CM029556.1, forward strand.
AAAGTTTAATAATCGAATATCACTCCACTTCCCGAAAATCAAAATCCGTGAATATTTTAACTTGCTATCAAATAATAGACTAAATAATAAACTATTAAATAATTATTAATTATTATTAGGCTACCCAGTCTTGATTTTCGAATGGCGATTTGTTGTTACAAATAGAAGAATAAGATCATTAATCAATCAAGATGATCAATAAAAAAAGACAATAATAATTGATCATTGTGAATAATATTTATTCATGTAACTTATAAAATGTAACTGAGATAACTGCTCTAATTATACCAAGTACGGCAATCATCGTTATCTTACAACTAATAAGCTCAAAAACCATAAATAAAATAATCAAATCTAACAATGAATTGCCTCCGTAATACTTTTAAGACTATAAAAACTAATTTTTTTCAAGGAAAATTTTAAAAAACTAATTTTTCAATAAGGAAATCAAATGATGAATCATCAATTATATTTATATATAATCAATAGACTCACCGTGTAATGTAATAATTGTGACAGGCTATCACTGACAAATCAATATTTTTTTTTAATCTTAATTAAATCTTCTCTAATTGGATTATTTCTACTCTTACCCTATAACTGGTTACCTACTGATGGTAATTATCATTGAAGTTTATTCATTAAGTTTCCTTGAATAAAGTAATAGATTAGCATTGAACTATATAGAGCTTTCAGAATAGCTTACCTGATTTAATTTGTAAAATCTTACCTGTAATAGGCTAGTAATATAAAAAACGAATGATTTGTAAGAATGATAACCATGAAAAGTCAATTCAACAGAATGATCCGTGAAACTCTATAATACAGTATTATAATATCTGTATTATTAATATCTCTATTCTTTATATCCCACATGACTCACTTACTATCTCATCCACATTCTGAAGCATCATATTGTATGGAATTCCTTTTATTGGTTGATAATATTTTTGTTGAAACACAACCATGTGCAAGAAAGTGTGATACAGTAATTGAATTTTTCTATTTAAAAATAATAGAGTAATCCAATGGAAACAATGAACGAGTTTCTCATCGTTCTATTAATCTATGCTAGTTAAAGCAAGTATTAAATGGTGTTGGTTAGTTAATAAATAAATAAAAAAAATCAATGTATAAAATTCTAATGAAGTTTAATTTGAAATCGAATTAGATATATATAGAATTATTCTTCTAATAAAATAAAGGAGTAGAAAAATTCTTCAAATTATAATAATTGAGTTCATTTATTTCCTGATTATATCTTATTAATTCTAGCATATCATTACTCCTCTTTGGCATCAAGTAATTACAGAATTTGTGATATCAATAATATTATACCACACTTAAAGGAAAAATAGGAAGAATCTCATTTATTTATTCATTCACTAGCCGGCAGGCTCGCTTCGCTCGCCTTCTCCGCCTAGCCAGGGGGCTCCGCCCCCTGGACCCCCGACAGTATAGGCAGTATAAGTGAGTCAAACAGGCTCGCTTCGCTCGCCTGCAAAACCTCTGTCAGTGTCAGCTGAGATGAACAGGCTCGCTTCGCTCGCCTGCAAATTCTGTTCAGTAGGGATTTGAAATTTATTGACCACAGCATTTCTACACCTATTCTGGACCTATTTACCTAATTTCAACATTTTCTGCCAATTTGTTCTAGAAAAATCTAAGAAAAACCCCGAAAATTCAAAAAAGTAGTAAAACGCTAATATTAAGCGTAACCTTGGGAAGTATATCGGACATAGTTTGAAACTTGATTCAATATCTTCCAAACTAATTCATCTATAATCTCGCTGATCCATTCAATTTACAGTTAGGATTGGTCGTATCAAGGCGGAAGATATGCAAACCGCAACACATCTACAATTTTGAAAACCTGATTACTGGCGTAATCTTGTAAGGATTGCAAAAAAAAACAAAATTTCTAGACCTCATTTGAACCTGCCCACCAAATATCAACATTTTCCACCGATTGGTTCTCGAAAAATGAGGAAAACGCCGAAAAACTCTAGAAAAACTAAAATATTTGGCGTATCCTTGAAAATTTTTTAAAATCCTTTCTCAGTGCGCGTCTAAACGTCCAACTGAACATGCCTGCCAAATTTGAACGCATTCCATTCAGTGGATTTTTAGTTCTGGTGATGAACCAGTGAATGCCATGGTATATGTCTGGTGAGAATGAATCAGTCAGTGCCATTTCGCTTATATAGATATAGATTTCACAGAAACTTTGAAACTATATACGGTTCTCATTCTATAAATAATTCATAATAATTATTGTAATGTTTTTCAAAGACATGACCAATAGAACAATAGGCCATACATGAGAAGTTTAGAAACATACAAACGAAGTTTTGGTCCTAAATAATTATGTACAAGTGATTTCAAATTCATAGTATCTATATTTTCAATCTATGCACTGAGATGATATGAATTGAAGACTTGTAACTTTCTAATCATACTCGTAGAATGTTCTATTCTAGACAGAAATACGAATTGAACTTTAACAAATTTCACCAAGTAGTTACTCTCTCATTTCCTCTCTCTCATTCTCTCTCATTCTCATTCTCTCTCTCTCATTCTCTCTCACTCTCATTCTCCCTCTCTCTCTCATTCTCTCTCACTCTCATTCTCTCTCACTCTTATTCTCTCTCGCCTTTCTTTCTCTATCCCACACTTACGTTCTCTCTCACACTTCCCCTGAGTCCGAAATTGACTGAAGATGTAATCAAAGACGGACCCGGCACGGAGTCTAAGCGGATATATTGTGGGTATTATGAAGGGGTATCAGCGCTAATAATTTAGAACAGGTTGGGCATGCCAAGATTGAACCCCCCTCCCCACCCTAGGTATTACCCCTTTTAAAATTGAATCGCACCAAACACAACAAGGTCTCTCTGCATAGAATTCCTAAACAATTCCCTAATTTAATTAGATTACGGCGTTGTAAGTAATAAAGCCTCCGTTTCCCTGGATACCTATCTTCACTACCTTCTCAGGTAAGTTCTAACTGAAGTTCTTGACTGATTGATATCAAGGGAGTTCCATTGAGGGAGGATTCTGCGGCTGCCTATACTGGGTACTGGGCACTCACGCTCTAAAACCCTCAAGACCTGAAATTCGCTCGACCCTATTCGATCATTCCAAGCAGACGTCTTCCAAATAACTCACTTACTTCCAGTTGGAATCTCCTGTTTTGTGTCTTGGAATTCCAGTTTGCACACACACTGGAGTAGGGAGGGGAAAGGGCTCTCTTCGTGTGCACTCATATTGCTTAATATTAGACTACTAGTCTTTCTCATACCGTGGACAATTTTCCTAGAGTAGATTGTCCATGCTCATATCCTTAATCAACTACTGGATTATTTCCTCTCATTCATTTGATAACATGATAATGAATTATTATAGAAATAATATTCCAAGTAATAATGATGATAAATTAATAGATAATAAGGTTGCAGTCTTGAGAAAAATATTTATAATTGAATAATTATTTCATGTAGAACATTATAATGTAACATTAATAAGATCAACAAAAAACGCATCCAAATTAATTATTTCGATTTTTATGCTCAGTAGTTTTTAGTGCTTCATGTCATTCTTTAGAAATTTGATCATGATTCATAATCAAATAATTCATTTTTTCAAAAATGATTCATTATCATAAAAGGTGGAAAAATTACAATATGAAATTAGGCTACATAAGAATTATAGAACACAGTATACACAGATTATACCGTAATGATGATACAGTCTCTATAATGAATAGATATTTATCTCTTTCTATTTTTTATCTAATTTATAATCTATAAATCTATTAAATCTAATTTAGAATCTATTTTTTATCTAATTTTGTGTATAGTTGTGCCAAGAACAGAAGAGCGTCTTGCAAGAAGGCGGAGGAAAGTAAGAGTGTAACTACGCTTGCGCAGAACTTAGTATTCCAGGGTAAAATCACTTCAGCCAACCTACCGTTTTTACACTAATCGTAATCTTATTGATTTCACGAATGAAAATATTTTTTTATCCATTTATTCAATTATCGACATATTTTAGCACAAATCATAACATAATTATAAACTGAGACAGAAAAAATAGTCTAAACCTGTACTATTTCTTCCTAAATTTGGTTATACTAGAACAATTTTCATTTCGACTACTGGCAGCAGTGAATGGCAGCCATGTTGCCAAAGGCTGGCTCTTCTGTGCTTGACACAACTATAGTAATACGTAATAGTAATATAGGTATGTATAAAGTATAAATGAATAGAGTAATGTAATCAAAATAAGATAATAGGGAAGTTTTCTGCAAGGTTTAGGTTCAGATAAATAAAAACACTATTTAAGTAGACTAAAAACATCACATCTCTCCTCTCTTTCTCACCTTATTCCATATCCTCATTTCGCTCCCGTTTTATTTTCTCACTCCCACTTTCTTGCCAAAAATAACCCCTTCCTTAATCTATCTCTAATCTCTCAGCCGCCTATCCGAACTTTTAATCTATAAACATAATGCTGCAGCGTGTAATCGAATTGAAGTCCCATTAAGCGTCTTAATATTCTCATCAGTTCGGGTCGAATCCTGTAATTTCTGGTGACATGAAAACTTTCAAAATCTTCATCTCGCTTCTTATGTACCGGGGGGATTTCATCGATCACTGAGATTCCTGAGCTGAGGTACTCTTTGGAACTACTTTCATATAAAGAACTAAACTTTCTAGTGAAGTTGCAAGAGTTTTCAGTTTCTAAATTTTCAAAGTTTAAAATGTTCAAGGTATTTAAATTATTGATTATTCTTGTTTCGAAATTATCATAATCCTTTATAAAATTAAGTTTTTCCTTGTGAGTGAACATTTTTGTTGAAATGAAATGAACTAAAGTGGCATAACCTAAATATTTGGAATTATTATTAAAATTTGGGAAATGGACAGTTTTGGGAGTAATCCAGTTGAACCTTCCAGTAAGTACTCGTAGATGGTGTAAATTGATAATAAATGAATGGATAAATAAATAAATAAATTGACCAATTAATAAATAAATAAATAAATCAATAAGTAAATAAATAAATAAATAAATAAATAAATAAATAAATAAATAAATAAATAAATGAATAAATAAATGAATAAATAAATAAATAAATAAATAAATAAATAAATAAATAAATAAATAAATAAATAAATAAATAAATAAATAAATAAATAAATAAATAAATAAATAAATAAATAAATAAGTAAATGAATAAATAAATAATTAAATGAATAAATAAATTATATTGAATTCAAGACTGAATCCTCAGCATGATCTTCATATCTTCAAAAATGACTCTCATTGCATTAGTCTGGTCATGGAAAGAAGACACTGGCAATATAGGTTCAAAAATAATAAATTTAGTAGTAGCCTTCCTAAATTGCAGAGAAAATTCTGTTTTATAATTTAAGATTAGACTATAATTGATAGAATTAAATCAGAAGAAGTTTAAATTTCTAATTAATAAATAATATAATTTTAATTTCTATATGAAAACTATTCACGCTATGAAGTAGCTGCGGATTTCTGATACGCAGTAATGATACAAAAGTACAAAATTGATACGCAATCGTACAGGAAGTACGGAGTAAAGTTTGTACAAGTAAAGAAGACCCTCTGGCGAGATGGGAAAATGACTCAAGCTCGGTCAATTTTGGTTAAAAATTATTAATATTATCTCAAATTGTAGGAAACAATGTGATCTACTATTAAGACCACATTAATAATTCTTGAACAAATATTGACCAAGCTGGAGTCATTTTCCCAGCTTGCCAGAGAGTCTTCTTTGCTTGGACAGACTATACAAGTATCTCTTCGATATTAGACGTTTGGTTCAACAAGGCTCAGCTCATTCAACAATGCCAAAAATATAACTATTGGCTCTTTGAAACACTGGTGTTCAGTCATTATCTTTAATCGATTCAGCTTGAAAAATAACTATAAGTATGAGTTGGAATGTGTCCCAGAATGTTTGAAAATTGAGCAAATAATGTATCGTATCAACGAGCTTCCTTCCTGTATCAATTTTGGACTTTGTATCACTGCGAGCGTATCATAAATTTGCCGTGTGAAGAGGTCTTTCGTCATGGTGAGAATAATGATTCATGATCAATTTTCTATTGATTCGAAATTAATTGTGTCCTATTATGAATCAATTTATGAAATAATTCACGAATCCAATATTCCAATAAACATTGATGGATTCATCCAGCATTGGAAGTGAATAATATTAATTTTACTTACATAATGTTGTTCCAAATTCTCTTGGTCAGTTGCACGAGAATACAAATGAATTAGCCGTTAAATGATGTATTTGAATGTGTTATTTGGAATGCAATTATTATTTATTGTTACAATTGTGACTTGATAGCAAGTATTTCAAGTAAAGGTGATAAGTTTGTTTGTTTGGATGATAGATGACGACTATTTATTACATAGTGAATGAATGATTTTGGAAGATGAATCGGACAATGGAATTTTCCAAAAATTATAAGGTGTATACACTTCACATTTGGTTATTTTCTTATGGATGTTGAATTGCATAATACAAAAAATATAACATGCACTAACTCCAATAAAATGAATAATAGAGGTAAACATAAGTTGAATAATACAGAGGACATGGAAAAATCTTTTAATAATAGTGTTATTACAATATTTGAATTGAAATTATATTAATTTATTTATTACAATTGAAGTTATCTTAGAGCATACATTGAGTTGAATAAGTAAACATTTCGTTGCATGCACTTTTCAGAGACACAGAACAGCATGATTTCTTTATTTCAAAGTTATACATTAAAATTTGTCTCAAATATTTCTGTTATTTGATGAATTTGTTGTGCATGGAAACCGTAAAGGAGTATTCAGACTGCTAGAATCATGATTGTCTTGAGATTTTTCCCGTCAGGCACCTTAATTCGTTATCTGTAAATGAGGAAAGAAAATATAGGAAATCTTGTATTCTATAAAAATTTAGTGTAAAAAGTTTAAAAATCAATGAATCACAATATTAGTTATCATTACTTTAAAAAAAATTTCTCTGTATTTCTCTAGTCGTTTTTGTCTAGGAAATAGGCCTATTGCGAGACGCTTGACAAGACCAAGGAAATGGCTGCCTTTGATAACAAAATGGAGAAACTAGGAGGCTAGTGACACTGCATTGAAGCCTTGTGATTGGGCGAGACCTTTCACTCCCACTTTCGACTAAGCTGGCCAATAGGAGTCGAGTTCACTTATTTCAGATTTCGACTGAGTCTTATGCACTAAGCTGGCCAATAGGAGTAGAGTTCACTTATAAATTCACTAATTCGACTGAGTCTTATGTACTTTTTCTATCAATTTACCTCATTCACTAGCCTATGTGATAGATAGAATAATTATAGATAGATAGATAGATTAAATGACTTTATTCTAAACTTCGTAAAATTTTACAAGAGTTTGTGGGCGAAGTTGAAGCATGCAAGCTCCCTCTTCCACTTAACCCACAATGTTAGATCGCTTTTCTGATACTTTTCCATGTAGTTGAATAATGTAATGAAGCTTCCATTGATTCTTACACTTCGTTTATCTAAAGACACAAGCGACTATGTGTATTGTTCACATTGTATTATGAATCCACCATTATTTCATAAAGTGAGAAGTAGGCGATAGAAAAATTCATTTATATCAAGAAATTGAGCAATATCAAATCAAAATCTATATGAGCATCTTATGAATAAAAAACCCAGTAATTATTTATTCCAGTTCTAAGTATTCTTTGAATATCAAGCTTTAACAGCCGACATTATGTCAAGTTCATCATTGATGGAAAATCAAGCATAGCATGAATATTGACTCAATTAGACATATAAATTCAAGCATCTATATTATAACTGTTCATAAATTATAGAGATCATGATAGAAACATTTTTTGATGTGTCTATATATAGATACATCATTATGTTTACCAAGCTTCAATTTAAAGCCTCTAATAATCATACATATATGATTATACAGTCTCTATAGTGAAATAAATAGAGAAATAATATATAAAGTAAATAGAGAAGGACGTCGAAAAAACACGTTTAAATTGTCTAAAGCGTAACCTATTGTATGGATCGGGACTAAGATCATACATCTTATGAACAAAAAATCAACAGTCATGATATAAAACTCTTAATTTTAATGAATAAAGCATTTGAAGGCGATCATTATAGTCGTTAAAAAAACGGTCCAATAATCTATATTGACTGAGACAATAATATACCATTAATGGAAAATGAGCTTTCAAAACTCTAATCTTATCATGTTTGCTCATATCTTCTCCATTTTCTCTTCTCTCTTCATCCCCATCCTTCTCCAACCCACCATCATTCCCTCTCTTTCCCTTTCACAGACCTCAAACTACGAGTTACATGATTGGTTGCCGGTGTAATAAAGATATTACATACTAGAGTTATCTTTATACTTTACACTACGGATACTAGAATACATGACATGTATTGATGTATCCGTGCTTTATACTAAGATCTAACAACCAAACATCCAATCACGTTGCATCATTTGCACTGGCGGCTCGTACCCACGAGACATGAAGTGCCCGTATCTTTTACTGTAAAACACTTCACCTGTTTCGTGGTCACGAGCCGCCAGTGATCATTTATCAGTCAAAATCAAGAACCAACCGCGAATGATAAATTCTTGTGAAATCATTCATCATCCCAGTCCAACTGAAAACCAAAAGCCAAAACTCGCCGTTGGAGTTTGCTGCTAAGCTGCGTCTGTCCCATTGTGTCACATGGCGTTCAAAGCATTGCCGCCGTTGCCATGACAACCAAAGCCATGCGCCATGACCACTACTCTTGAAATTCCTCCCCTGACCCCCTCACACAGCCCCCCATTACTCAGCCTCCCCCCCCCCTACGCAGACGACACAAACTCACCACCCACAACTTCTCTGTTGTCCTGTGATATAGTCTATCCAAGCAAAGAAGACATTTTTGCAAGATGAGAAAATGACTCCAGCTTGGTCAATATTGACTCAAAAATCATAAATTTGGTATTAAATTGTAGATCAGAATGTTTCCTACAATTTGAGACTGAATTTGAAACTCTTGAACCAATATTGACCTAGCTGTAGTCATTTCCCCATCTTGCCAGAATGTCTTCTTTGCTTGGACAGACTGAACAAGGGGTGGTAGTAGTCCATGAGAGGGTGGCTTGAAAGAGACCCTTAGCCGGAGGGGTTGTTTATGTCCAGATCGATTTGAACAGGCTGGACCGACCAATGGTAGGAGCCGGCTGCGGGGGTGGTCCGAGAAAAGGGTGAATTTGCTGGGGGGGGGGTTGTAAAGGGTTGTTGGATGGACGTTTCATGTGGCGAGTGCGAGAAAGGTGGACGGAAAGGTTAAAAGGAATGGAAGGTGGATGAAGGAAAGAGAAGGAGAAGGTAGATAAAGTAAGAAATGGTGGAGGTAGAGTAGAAAGGTAAGGGAAGGAAAGGTGAAGGAAGGAAAGAATGGGAAGGAAAGGAAAGGTAATAGGAGAAAATGTAAAGAAAGGGGGAAAGATGATGAAAGGTGAGAAAAGGTGAGAAAAGATGAGGAAAGGAAATGTTAATAGATAAAATTGTGGGAAAGAAAGGGGAATGAAGATAAATGAAGAAATAATGAAGGAACGGAAGTAGATGAAAGGCAAGTTAAGAGAAGGAAAGGAGAGGAAAATAAAGGAAGTAATGGTAAAAAAATAAACAAAAAGTAAGAAGAGGAAAAGGGAGAGAAGATAGAGGAAGGAATAATGAAGGAAGAGGTGGTAAGGGAACGGAACGCAACAAGAGGAAAGTGAGCAAAGAAGAAGGAAAGCCGAAAAAGGGATCATAGAATAAAGGAAGAAAAAAATGAAGAAAGTTGAGAAAGTAAAGGTATAAGAAGGATATAGGTGGAAGTGTTTGTTGATGAAGAAGTAGAGGAAAATGTGAGCAATTTGTATGGAAAGAGTAAGAGGGTATGAGAAGATGGTGGGAGAAAGAATTAATAAAAGGGTTGATGAGAGATGCATCTGTGTCTTGACAATATACTTTATACTTTGACTTATACTTTTTTTTAATTCCTATGCTTTTCAATCTAGTTGATAAAACACATAATGATAAATTAATTGATTTTGAATGCTCGTGAAATCAATCACGCAGGAAAGATACTAAAGGTGAATTAGCTAAGAATATTAAGAAGAAAAAAAACATCAATTGTCAGAGTCAAGATTGGTCATCAATAGGTCAAGATTGTATTGATAGAGTAATCCCACATTATACCAATGACAGGGAAATATTGATTTATCCATTCTAGAATGATAAAGATTAGAAAAATAAAATTATCTTTAAATAAATTATAACATTCCAGAAAGATAAAATTAATTTACAAAATTCCAACCTGACAGATAACACCCAAAGCAAATTGAATAAAATGTTGTAAAAAGAATAATAATCAAACTCGCCGAAAACGTGATTGTAATTATAAACTTACTGATTGTAATTATAAAAATATTGTGATTGAGGTTCAATGATAATTTCCAAATTATTCCACATTCATGAGAATATAATTTAGATAATATTGAATTCTGATAGACTACTTTCATAAGATTTTGCTTGAAGAATACATTCAGTATGAATGTGGTCTACGAAAGCGATACGTTTCAGCTGAAGTCACTCTCGACTCGACTCAATACGCTCTTGCTGACCGCTCGCCGACTGTTCTTACAGAGCTGAAAATTTCAATTGACAACCGCCAGTTGTGTTGGATTCTGCATCAGTTATGTCTTGACGAGCCTAAACGCCGGTTGACAAAGTTTCGGCTCATCAACGCAGTCAGCACTCAGCTCAGGTCTGTCCGGTTAATCGGTTTTAGATTGTTTGCCGAATTTAACGACAGTTAAGTCAGGAGGACAGAGAGCAGCTAACGAGGGTAATTAAGGCAACAGCACTCGTCGACTGGCACGTAGCGACCCCTGAACACCCCTGGAACACCCCTAAAACACCCGCAAAATACCCGATGGAAGGACCAACCCCCTCCCCACCGAAAGTACAAACTCCTCAAAAGTAACAACCCCCCTCGAAAGTACTAGCCCCCCTTAAAATTACCACCCCCTCCAAAGTTCCAAGCCCAAAAAGTTCCCACTCCCTCGAAAGAACCTACCCCCCCTCAAAAGTACCCCCCTCGAACGAACCAATCCCCTCAAAAGTACCCATCCTTCAACAGTAGTAAGAATATTATAGTCTGTCCAAGCAAATGAAACAAGGGAAAATTACTTCAGCTCGGTCAATATCTGTTGAAAAAATATAAATTTCATCGTAAATTGTAAATAAAATGTTTTTCTACGATTTAAGATCAATGTATGATGTTTGAACAAATATTAACCGACCTGGAGTCATTTTCTCAACTCGCCAGAATGCCTTCTTCGCATGGACAGACTATACCAACCACCTCAGAAGTACCTACCCCTCTCAGAACTATTGTCTGTCCAAGCAATGAAGACATTCTCACAAGATGGGTAAATGTCTCCAGCTCGGTTAATAATTGTTCAAAAATAAATAATTTGGTCACAGACTGTAGAGCAGAATGTTTTCTACAATTTGAGACAAAATTAGTCATTTTTGAACAAATGTTAACCGAGTTGGAGTAATTTTACCATCTTGCCAGAATGTCTTCATTGTTTGGACAGACTATGCCTACCTCCTCAAAAGTAACCCCTTCCCAAACGTACTTCCCGAACTCGATGAGAAGTTCTGTCTGTGTTTTATACATAATGTATTGTATTCTCTCAAATAAATGAAACCGAATTTATCAAAACCCTAACTCACGAAAAACATAGAACACCAAGAAGAAGTTGGTGTCTCCTCCACATCCCTCCAGTTCTTGTCGAGGGTAATCTTCTTCTCAAGCTAAGAATAGTTTCTCGTCGCCAGTTGTCCAAAATTTTGTAACAGCACGTCATCAAACTATATGGCGCACTAATTGCTTATTAATGTCTAGATGAATCTCTTCTTCTCACTCACTCGCTCTCTTTCTGTCTCTCTCTTTCAGTACTAACGACATCCATTATTAATCGCCCGAATAAATGTGACACGTGTACTGAAAGTGTAAGTGCTGTTACAACTGCGGAAGGACAGGTGTATGCTGAAGTTGAGAAACTTTATAAGAATAAAGTTAGATATTTCACTGGCGGCTCGTGCTGCACAGTAAAAGATACGGGCACTTCACATGTTTACTGGGTACTAGCCGCCAGTGGATATTAGTCAAAATCAAAGAGAAAAATCTGCTGCCGTAGATAGAATTTTGAATAGTTTGTTGACTAATGGAATATAGATTCAACACATAGAATAGTAGAAGAATAGGGTTACGACTGTCAATAGTAGGCTATTAATTATCACTCTAGTGTGTTTCTATTCATTTTTATAGATTTTTTCCGCTCCTTCTATTACCTAGATCAGTGGTCACCAAATGTCCGGATCCGGAGTAATAACCTAATAACTATCTCAATCCCAAATATCCAAATTATGATTGAAATGATTGTTGTTAAACTAAAAAATACATAAATAAATAAAAATTAAATAAAACCGGGAGGGGGCTCTCCCCTAGTGGTCCTCCCTGAATGGACCGCGGAAGCTCGCCAAGACTTTGAAACGGACCTTCATGAAACTTGATCGGTGACCACTGACCTACATCACGGACGACCAACGATTTATGAATTGAGATAAACAAAAAATTTTGCAAGATAAATGACACACGTTCTCAAAAATTTTTCGATGAACATACAGAAAAACCATTTGCCGAGTTCATAAAATTATAGTTTGAAATAACTAATTGAATCATTGAAGCTGTATCCTCGTATTCCAAACCGTATTCAATTTTGTAAAACTGAGATTTATAACATAATATCTCTCCAACAAATTCATAACATAATATCTCTCCAACAATTTTATAGCAGTAATGTGATAGTAATTTACTGCAATAATTAAACAGTAATCACTGGCGGCTCGTACCCACGAATTAGGTGAAGTGACCGTATCTTTTATTGTACAGCACTTCACCTGTTTCGTGGGCACGAGCCGCCAGTGACAGTAATAACATTGAAATATTTGAATGTTCTATTCCTCCTAAACTTAATGCTGGCATCGCTAACGCTAGTCAAGACTAAGAAGATGGCTGCCTTTGTGAACAAAATGGAGAAACCTGCGATGGAGAATGAAGCTCTATGATTGGACAAGACCTGTCACTCCCACTTCCTACACCAGCCGGCCAATGGGAGTCGTGCTACTGTACGTGCTACCAGCTTATTCTTTATTATAGATGGAGTTTGCGATACTATTTACGGATTTAAATAGGGCTGTTGCTCTTACACTTGCGAATAACATAATTATTTTCAAGTGCTATTTCTACAGATATTCAATATTCAGGATCAAGATTGAAACTGCATCTATGATATCACTACTGTCTCATGATAATTGAAAAATCTAAAAAACAAAAAAGTGAGAAAGCATTGATGCTTTGAAAATTTATTAAAAATATCATTAACAACGTTTGGAAATAGTCCATGCCACATGATATTGGAACATTGAAAAATTCATGTCATAAAGCAAATTACTATAAAATTTTTTCAGCCAAATATTTTGCAATCTCTACTATATTATTTCTATTCCTATCACCCCAAGTAAGAAATCAAGAATTAATCTGATTTCTATCCCCTACAAATACATTCTATTTAAAGTAGGGTGTGTAATATTTCATCCGTAATAATCCTGGAATGTTAAATAAATATAATAAAAAACACATCACCATCTCAAATGTTGTTCTACTTTTAAATTCTTTTTATTATTTTTATTATTATTATTATTACACATGTATTAGAAGCGCTGAACATCAACGTTAATAATTTCGTAATGTTTAAGAGCGACAAGAAGATTCATTTTCGAAAGATATCTTCAAATCTATCTTATTTTTCCTGTTCAAATTTCATCTGAATTCAATGAAGTCTAGTAGCAATAATTGCTACTCTATTATTTATAAACTCAATTATTGGCAATAACATATTGCACAGATACTCTATTTGAGTCACGTAGAACATATTAAATAAATGAATAAAATGGAAATTAAAAATTATATTCATACACACAACTCTACCCATCCCATTGTATATTGAGATAAGCTATTCAGGAGATAGCTTACAAACTGCGGCACCCCATCTCACAGGTAATTTCCGTCTAATAACATTTTCATAGAGCTGCACAACCCCGTCTCAGTGCCAAAGGTCACACACAGCTCATCTCGCAGTTCAACTCTCTCACAATTGGATGTACATTATGAATGACCTTGGTCCATTACAAACTAGGACACCCTTGACCTCCATCTGACCTTCCCAGCATCCCTTCCAAAACTGGTCCATTGGAGGGGAGGATGGACATAACCTGTACAAAGTTTTGATTTTACGAATTGAGATGAACCCTAGGTACTAACAAGCTTGTTTTGGGTTATTTGTGGAGGAGATCTTGATCGTACAGGCACTGATCTACCCCTGGACCAGTTTCGAGTTATTTGTTGGTTAGGTGATATCCTGATCAGCCTTTGAACCTGTCGAGAGGAGAATTCGTGTGCCAAATGAACTTTGATCAACCCTTCTGTGGAACCAGTTCTCTGACACTACAGGTTGTCAGCATCACTATCAGGAACTCTGTAACCCTACCTGTAAGTATCCGATTATTGAATGGGATATTAGCGTTGATTTATATGTAGTAGTTATGAGATATTATTGTGCTTCCAACCAGACTTACAAGTGAAATGTATCAATGAGTTAAAATTATTCAAGAGATTCAACTTGGAAAAATTTTAGTAACTAGCGTACAAGTGAATTTGAGATGAATCAATTTGTTAGAATTATTTTACAGATTCAACTCGAGAGGAGTTTGAGATTTGAATATTTATCATGATATTCTACGCGATGAAATATTGAACTGCAATTCAATGACAGAAGTACAAATGCACACATAGCGAATGATATTTGCCTACTTACAATAATTTACAAAGTGTTTCAATTCTTTTAAGCATGAAATTTAATGAATATTAGATGATCTATTACACAGTACACCTGTAATGTCTCACCAATCGGGCATGAATCATTTAGTAACTCATCGTCCAAATTTATTATTGTGTTCACGTCAAATTAGTTACGCGTATTATAAACTCAAATCTCAAACTTACAATAAGAATAATACTATGGAACACTATGAAGATCAATGAGAAGGATTGAGAATGTCAGAAACTCATTAAATTTTTGAGGTACATTATTTGGGAGTCGATACCGTAATCAGAGTAGAATCATAGATTTTTGTCATTTTTCATCGATAATCATTGTATCATTTTTTAAAGTTCATAATCTGGTTATCGATACAAGAATAAAATTATCAATCACTTGTAAAACTTAAAAGTCGAAGAGAGATAGGATATTCTTGTTTAAAGTTATGGTAAATTTTCCATTTTCCCAAGCGGAGAACAATTTTTGACCACAGCACAATCACATAGATACGACCACCCCGTCTTTCGGAGGAGACGATAAGCCGTCGGTCCCGACTACCTAAAAAGTAGTCGTCATCTATCATCCATTTCATTACCCACGCACAAGCCTATGAGCTTATGTGGGCATCACCCTCATAAACAAACAAATTTGTTGTAATGATAACCTAGAATGTTTTGATTATTATTTGATGTGAGTATCTATCATTTCATTAAGAATTTTTGAACTCAATAATATTTTATGAACATGGGATGGAATTTAGTACGTATGCTATGTTAATTATTCAGTTTAAACCACTAAATCAATTCACATGATCTCTCAATTCTAGCAATATTCGTTACTAGATAAAATTTTCTTACTGATGAAAAAAATCTCACTTACTGATGGAAAAAATCATATTTCTATTTGGATCCCACCATAGTACACCGTATACTTACAGCGGTACTTACCAAGTCCTGTACTTAGAGTACACCCACGGCCTGGTCTCTCAATGAGCCGGGCTGCCGGGCATTCAAATCACACCAGACTGCACTCTGAAGTATGTGCGCGCTGCTGTGATTGTGCGTGCGCGAGTCAAACCAATTGATAAGTGGAAAAGGGACGTGGAAAAATACTGAAGAAAAGAGACCTTGGTACCGGCTCTAATTAGGTCCTCGACTGATGGGGGAAAGCAGCTAGTTTAAAAAAAAAAACTTGAATTCAACAACTCACCCTGAAACGGGAAACTCGTGGGGGAGGGGTTGGTTTTCAGAACTCAATGGCGATCATAATCCACCATATGGTTTGGCGAATCTGCGGAGAGATTTTAGTGGCGTATTTTTCAGGAAACCTACCCGCCAATATGGTCGTGCATGTTTTTGATAACCCTTGTGATTCAGTTGGCTGATTTCGCCAACTAATTTAGTCGTCGGGTTGGCTGCTTTCAGTGGAGAAATGCAGCTGAATTCATCAACTGAACAGTCCATGTTTAGAGTGTTGCTTTGGACATTCTCGTAATTATTTAGATTCTTTCATCTACGAATATTGCGATTCTTCAGGTTTTGAATCGAATGATTCATTCGTTCAAGCTCTTCATGTTATTTGAATGGATCGTACTAAAGGTCATTTGAAAATTCAATTGACTCAATGTGAAGAATTAAAGCTCTGCATGTTATTTGAAAAGATCGTACTGAAGGTCATTGTTTGTAATCACTGGCGGCTCGCGCCCACGAAACAGGTGAAGTGCAGTACAGTAAAAGATACGGACACTTCACCTGTTTCGTGGGTCCGCTACAAGCCAGCAGTGTTGTAAATTCAATTAACTGAATGTGGAGAATTTTAAATGTAATTTGAAGAGATTGAAAACATTTTTTCATAGTTCTTCAAAAGCATCATATTATTCTATTTGTTCGCTCACCCGATAAAAATCTATAATAATTCATAAAGGGATGTTCTACTTCTATGCTTTTAAGCAAATCCCTTTATTAATTTATGAATAGATCACAAGGTTATCACAAAACCCTGAGATAAATAGTTTCTTCTCATAATGTTTGGCTATAGTCATCAAGATATACTGTATTGGTGAATCACTCCTTGATATCCTCTTTGATATTGTGAATTGAATACTCTCTCATTCAGCTCCGATGTTTATTCAGAATAGGCTTATCATTAGCCTATTTTAATTCTTATTATATTTTGTTTGTGAATTTTCATTGTCAAAGAAAATCACGAACAAAGAAAAAAGTTATCTATCTCTGTTATTTGCCCAACCACTCCCGATTGTAATCTTCTAAGATGAAGCATGTTTTATACAAATTATGTAAACTAATTATATAAATAATTTATAAAACTATGTATAATTATGTAATCCACCACAATACTTACAAATGTTTCAAACGGAGAAAATCCAATACAAATATAGAGATCCAATGTAATTTGAAGCACTCACAAACAGTAGCCACGTCGATCTGTACGGACTGTCGCAATGTCAAAGGTCTCAGGCGTGATGGTCTCAGGGTATGTTTGGTGGGGATGTAATTCTCGGACTCTTACCTGGATCCGGTTACCCCCCACCACCTAGATGTCCTACCACCCCAAAAAACTGGTAGCCAGGTCAACAAATTAGGTCTTGACCCAGAAAGGGTTGCATTTCAACCCCCCCCCCTCATGGTTCATCCCTCCAGGTGACAAGGGTGACCATTGCAAAGGGTAGTCATTAATTTATTTTCGGGCATATCCGGAAACATACCTGGTCGATCCTTTTTTGTGTCACCACAAAGGGTGCAACATTGAATGGAGTTGCAGGATACTATAAAATTAAAATATTCACGACACATCACAATACCTATATATGCGTTATACTATAACTATCGTGAGTAGTAGTGTTCCTACAAGTATAGGTACCTACATTATCACATTATAACAAAAATTATGCAGCAACAGACGAACGTATGCAGATGGACGGATGAAATATCCCTCCCAGGTTATTGAATACTGCAACATCCGATGTTCATCTGTGCGTTGATTGGATAGTAATATAGGGTGAAGATACAATAATAAATTAAATTTTCATTCACATTTTAGAGCATAACTCAATTCAAGAGATATCATTTTCGAGAGATTATCTTTCGAACTTATGAATAATGAATTTCATTTTCAAAAAGAAAAACTGGATAACACATTTATACAGTACTTTAGAAACTAGAGAATTGACTGGGGAATATATTCAGTGAATGTGGCTAGTGTTCAATTGAAATTATTAAAATGGAAATATTTTGAGTCTAGTCTATTCATAAAAAAGTAAGAATACTGTCTGTAGCTTTACTATAATGATGATAATTAATAGAGCATAATACCATAAAATAATAGAACTCTCTAGAATCCTCTAGTAATAGAATCCAATAAAACCTAGAATCCTCTTTGATAAAACTCAGTTGAAATTTTCGTACCTGTACTGATATAGTTCACAATTTCCTCAAATTTGTGGGATATTATAATTAGTAATATTATTTATCCATGAACTTTACAACGTATGAATGGAATTACTTCTTGAAGTTTTGAAAAGGCTACTGGAATCAATAAGTTTATGAAAGAGTTTCTACGATGTATAAAACATAAAGTTCGAACAGGAGGAAGAGAAACAGAGGTGGGAGAGTTTAGAAGAGAGTTTATCAAGAGGGTCCAGCAGAGTTCGTGCAAAAAATAAAAGCAAGGCAAGGATGCTGGCTCGGTCCGTTTTATATTACACTGGAGAAAAGGGTTCTTGTGACAGTGGTCTTCTATTCAACCCCCCCATGAACCCCCTTATCGTGACCATAGGGTTCGCGCATGCGCGTGTAGGAGTACTCTCACACACACATACAACTTTGGTGTCCCTACTTTGTTGGAGACTTTCCCTTCTGCCTGAAGTACTGAAGAAGGTACCTTCCACTACAGCAATGACCACAACTCTCCCCTTAGGGTATCGTTACCGAGAGCGCCATCTTTCTTTTGCACAACACTCTTCATCATCATCATCATCATCAACTTCTTCTTCTTCTTCTTCTTCTTCTTCTTCTTCTTCTTCTTCTTCCTCTTCTCCCTCCCACTCCTCCTCACATACGGTTGAGTGTTGAGTGTTAAATGGGAGGGATATCCTTGCATATCCTTCTCCAGGAATGGACATCTATGTCCAAACTCCGCCGTAGATACAACACAATCATATTATAACAGTGAGAATATCAAATGTTATATGTCTGTAATTTAGCAAGCTCACTACATATCCTTGTATAATTAATTTTTATTTTAACCAATTGTGTAATTAAATTTTATTTTTTATCTTCGAAATCTAGGATTCAAGATCATAAATGCTGTACTCTACTTGAATAAAGTAAATAAACTGAATCCTCCTCCTCCTCCTCCTCCTCCTTTCTCTTCTTCTATTTTTTCTCATCATTTTCTAATTTTTTTCATCCTCTACTCTTCTTTTCCTCTACTCTTCTTCACCAATGAACTTACATTTTGGTGTTAGTTTTTCGCTTTCCTATTTCTTCGCCTCTACTGTTATTTGTTTCCCCTTTATTCTTCTCTTTTTTCTCCTTCCTTCTTTTGTTACCCTCTCATACTCTCTTTCCCTCTATCTTCGCTCTGCATGAACTGTTTCCCTCTTTCTTTCTCCACCTCTTCCTTCTTCTATGCGTATCTTTCTCATGTGCTACTGGTTCAATTCTAGAATTTATTCTTCTCTCCCTATTCTTCAGATCTTCTGCTGATATTATTCTTTTTTCTCTTCAACGTCTTCTTTCTCTTTAAAGTCTTCTTTCTCTTTAAAGTCTTCTTCCTCTTTGTCATGGTCCTCTTCTTTGCTGTTAGCCCTTTTCGTTTCCTGCAGGCGTTTCCCAAAGGCGAGCCGAGTGAACTTCCCCTTTTGTTTTCTGCACTTCAGGGCCCTCCTCTTCCTCTCCTTTCCTTCCCTTTCTTCTCCTTTTCTTCCCTTTCCTCTTATTGTCCCTCCCTGAAGTCCTGCGGTGGCCGTTCATTAACAAAGAGGAACAAGGGCGCACGCACGCAGAAGCACAGTGGCGAGCGGTGGCAAGGCAGTACACGCGCCTAAACTAAAAAGGTGGAACCGGAAAGAGCATACTCTTTGAAGTAATACGAGTAGTTAGGAGTTATTGGTTGTATAGTCTGGGTTTAGAGATATTTTGATTATTTCTAATTTTGTATTAACAGTTGCACAAGATCATACGATTATACGGAGTTTGTTGGACTGCAACATTACCCTTAAGGTGATATTATAATAAAGAAAGATAGAACTTATATCTTATATAGATGGAACTTCTATAGATATTATTTAAGGATAAAACTTTTGAGAACTTATTATACTAATAATAAGTTGTTCTATAATAGGATTGACCCTATTGGCTATTCTGCATTACCGAGTCGTTAAATATTACATAATGATTTGAGGAAATTGTAATAGTATATTACATAATGAGTGTGGGAAAGGCGTTTTTACATACGAATAATATATATTACAAACGAGCCGTTTAGGCGAGTTTGGAAAATAGTTATGAGTATGTAAACCTTCCCACACGAATTATTTACATTTTTTTCGTCATAATAGTTTAAGAAGGATTTATTAAAACCTCAAACAACTGAAAACATTAACTGAAGCCAACATAACCTCAAAACAACAGCAAACTGAGCTAACACAAAAGCACACAGAAAACTGTCATGGCGGCTTGTTCGACTCGTTAAATCATGCGTCGGAATTCGGAAAAAAAAGGTGGGCAAGATTTTCAGTGCTGTAATTATCATCGTGATGATGATTGGTGCTGTAATAATCATCAAAATGATAATTCCCGCATTCTTGTATACATTAGATCAACTAATGTCCGATGTCGGATATACTTCCCAAGGTTACCGTACGCTTAATATTAGTGTTTTACTATTTTTTGGAATTTTCGGAGTTTTTCTTAGATTTCTCCAGAAGAAATTGGCAGAAAATGTTGAAATTAACCGGTAAACAGGTCCAGATTAGGTGTAGAAATGCTGCGTTCCATAAATTTCGAATCCCTTCTGAAAGGAATTTGCAGGCGAGCGAAGCGAGCCTGTTTGACTCACTTACACTGCCTATACTGACGGGGGTCCAGGGGGCGGAGCCCCCTGGCTAGGCGGAGAAGGCGAGCGAAGCGAGCCTGCCGGCTAGAAGTCAATAAGACTCAGGGTAGCATTCATAAGCAATGAACAGAGCTGCAGGGGTCTAACTGTTCGTCTCTAGCTGCGCAGCTAGCCGTCACCACTCTAGAATTATATGGAATTATTCAATGGATCTCGCTTGCTATTCAGTGCACTGGTCAATATTTGCAGTTGCAGAAGCCCTTTGTCTATTCATGTAGCAATATATGGATATTCGAATTAATAATTATTATTATTATTCTATATTCATATATACATCTAATTTAAAACATCATCATCTTATATGGGATAATACAGTTTAAAGTATAATAATTCTTCCATCATCTATAATATAATAATCTGCAAAGCTATAGACGTGTAGCTAGAGCTGCGCAGCTCGAGCCGTTCCTCAGGAATGCTACTTTTCGCTGAGGAAATCAGTGTGAATAGCTTAGGCGATCGCCAAATTGCCACAAGGATTATTCAGAATAGCCTTAATCACGCTTCACTTTCTCGAATAATCATACCATCTTTGAATAGATGTAACAATCAGTCTAAAATTCATTGAATTACCCATCTTATACAAGCTAAATCGATACGGAAGTTACATCTTTTCAGGTATCGGTGTCCTGTATTCGTCCCTAATAGGAAGGGTGTTCAGCGGAATAGATAACAAGCCGTGAGCTATGGTCTGGTCGAGCAAAGAAGACATTCTGGCGAGATGGGAAAATGACTCCATCTCGGTCAAAATTGGTTCAAGGATTATAAATTTGTTCTCAAATTGTAGATATCATTCTGTTCTTTAATTTTAAAGCAAATTTATATTTTTTGAACCAATATTGATTGAGTTGAAGTCATTTTTGTATCTTGCCAGAATGTCTTCTTTGGTCGTTCAGATCATAGAGGCGCTGTCTCAGAGTTTATTATCACAAATCTGGGCTGAGCAATGCATGAGGGTTTGTTATAAGTCCCGATAATTATAGAGGGTGATCTCACACTTGGATGATCGGAGACACCTAGGTGGTGTATCAAGATTTCCCGGACTTCTCTATGGATACGATTGTATATAGTTATAAACTCATCAGTTGAATGCGTAGAGTGAATATAGTTATGGAGTGTGATATAGTTATAGTTGGAAGCTAACTAGGTATCCACGTATCAGAGGCGTCCAAGCATACAGCCCTTTCAGTTAACTTTAATCACACAATATAGTTTACACCCTGGCTGATACTCGCTCTGATATCTTGTTTCGGCTATCGCTACTGCTCTGTTTCTCTCTCTCACTAACTCTCCTCTCATTCTCTCCCTCACACTCTCTCTCTCTCTTTCTTCTTCTTCTTCTTCTTCTTTTTCTTCTTCTTCTTCCCCTTCTTCTTCTTCTTCTTCTTCTTCTTCTTCTTCTTCTTCTTCTTCTTCTTCTTCTTCTTCTTCTTCTTCTTCTTCTTCTTCTTCTTCTTCTTCTTCTTCTTCTTCTTCTTCTTCTTCTTCTTCTTCTTCTTCTTCTTCTTCTTCTTCTTCTTCTTCTTCTTCTTCTTCTTCTTCTTCTTCTTCTTCTTCTTCTTCTTCTTCTTCTTCTTCTTCTTCTTCTTCTTCTTCTTCTTTTTCTTCAAAATAAAAATAAAAATGGGTACCTAGATTTCGGTTTTGTGATGTAATTCTTGACATTTATCCACAATCTATCTATCTATATCAACATACTATTCTATTCATCTTCCTCTCGATTTTCTGTTCTTCTCTCTCTCACAATGACTTCGTCACTATCCTCTCCTTCTCTTTTTTTCTGTTTTTTTCTCATCTCTTATTTTCAATATTTTCCTTCTCAATAAATAATCTGTATTTCTCCTTGCTTAATCGTCGTCTCAACTTTTCTGTATCTTTCCTATCCATTCCCTTTCTTCACCCCTTCCGTATAATTTCTAGTTTTGCCTTGATTCTGATATTCTAATCTCCTCTTTGATTTTCAATCTTCTACTCAATTCATTTTAAGATCTACTCAATTTTCTTTACATAATTGAACCTCCTCTTTTCACTCTGTATCTCACCTAAATCTTCATTCTAAATCGAAAAAGAGTTATTCCATTATAAGCAAGCCTCAAATTCCTGGTAAGGGAATTCTTCAGCTGGAATTTCATTGTGTGATTCGATAAGCATGTTGTCCCCATCTGAACAAGACGATTAGCTAGTTTTGTTGAAGATTAATTCAACTTGGAACCTAATCATAAGATATTCGAGGAGAGAAATCTTTCATGCTGAAAACTGAGATTGATAAACTGAATTCAATCTCACCTTATTAGGGAATTATTTAATATTATTCAATATCAATTTTAATATTGAGGGAAATCTACAATACAGAGAATATCCTTTGATTATACAGTCTCTACATTTATTTGATTATACAGTTTAGCCTATTAAAAATTTCCAAAGTTTTTTAACATTTCTATTCGGTGTTTCTGATCAGATCTTCATTGTTAACAGTGAACTTTCAACATTGAGGATTTTCTTAAGTGAAAAGTGGTTTCCAATGTTGAAATTTCAATGTGAACTTTCATCAATCATGTAAGCATATTATCATAACTCACTTCCTCACTTATCATCACTCACACTCATTATCACCAAGTATTTATAATATTTTCTGATTTCATCTCACTCAAAAAAAGGAAACTTGTATTATATTTCATATTATTATGCTGTTTATAATTATTATTATTAGTCAATTTTTATATTATTCAATTCTGTATCATGTTTCTGATG
Organism: Sogatella furcifera; assembly: GCA_017141385.1. Taxonomy (NCBI): domain Eukaryota; kingdom Metazoa; phylum Arthropoda; class Insecta; order Hemiptera; family Delphacidae; genus Sogatella; species Sogatella furcifera. The sequence goes on from CM029556.1 coordinate 23,009,372, forward strand.
TTGCCATAGGTCTCCTCAGACCTGGCAAAGGAGATTATAATCAATCAATCACATTTACTTAAAATACTTGCTAATCAAGTCGTAATTGTACCATTAAATAATAAAGATTAAAAACATTATGATACTTAAGAGAATTTGGAGAAAATTTTTTTAAAAATATTCATTCAAACTTTTCGTTAAAATCCAATTGCGTTAAGACGAATCATACTATGATTACATAGACATTTTTCACTTCTGTTTGCGTCTTCTTTTCTTACACTCTGACATAGACAGACGCTAATTAGCGTAGCTATTGGCTCTTTTCCCCCCTGTTTCGTTAAATCAAAACATTCCCTTCTTATTGGCTGAAGTTACAAACTTTTCTAGGTTCGACGTGTATACGTGTAGGCCACTTGAGCCAGATTCCCTCTTCTGTAGATTTGGAGGAAAAAGTGAATGAATAAGAGAAGGAAAATAATGGAAAATAAAAAGGATAATACGATCGAGAATGTGGGAGAAAAAGATTGAACCAACATAAATAAGTGAAAGGGGTGAAAGGATACAGGGAATATTATGGAGAACATAATAAGGAAGTGTGAAGATGTCTGTGTAGCCTGTCCAAGAAAAGAAGACATTCAGGCAAGATGGGAAAATTACTCCAGATCGGTCAATATTTTTTCCAAAGTTATAAATTCCATCTCAAATTGTAGATTAGAATGTTTCATACAATTTGATATCAAATTCATAAATCGTGAACCAATATAGACCGAACTGGAGTCATTTTCCCATCTTGCCAGAATATCTTCTTTGCTTGAACAGACTATACTAATAAAGTACTCAACTCATCAACAAATATACGCCTACCAACTAATTACTACACCACATACCTTATGTCGAAAGCTCACTATTGAATTACTCGAAGAAAGCCTATCAAACTTATCAAAGGAACAAGCTCACATATGAGATGCTCCTGCTACTAAATCCTTGCTAATTCTCTGATGCATCATCAACGTTTGCGACTATTTTTCAAGTATTTGTTCCATTCGATAGAGAGATATGGAGCAGGCCTATACACTTTGTGTTAACAACACCTACTAAAGCACGCTTTTAAGCATGCTCTGTTGCTTACGAAGTAGTCAATTGCATACATATAGAGAACACAAAGTCACCAACAAGTTCGCTGTATGGAGACTTGAGTGCTCTAAGGAAGCGTACGATGCATGAAAGTTAACATACATGGTAATTATAGCTTTGGAGCATTTGTTAATGGTGGTTTCCACTTGAAGATAATTAGGTGTTCAAGTTTCACTTTTGTGAAGGTGACAAGCCCAAACGGTAGGATTATTCAATGATATCGAATTTCAACTCAATATTTACAAATTACATCTTTGATTTGAGTACACTTTATATTATATTATTATTTATTCAACATTAAAGAGTACAACAGGCTTGTAAGCTCAGAACTGCTGCTCTTACAAAGAAAAAAGATAATAGAAGGTTATCTTACAAAATATTTCGAAAACACTAATTTTCACACAAAATTCAATGTCCAACAAATTTTCAATTTTAAAATCTGTTCACAAGAACAGATTACAAACAAAACTTGTACAACAGTAGAACAAGTTACAAACAAAATATTCAAAACTTAACGAAGTAAATCGGAATAAGTATAATGAATAAATTCTGCATAGAATAGAAAAAGTTCAATAAATCCGTTGATTTGATTCAATCCAATTAGTAAACTTGATTACAATAATTGATTTTGGAATCCATCCTATTTTTCAATCAATTTATTGAGAAAAGGTATTAATAATGCAACTTAGTTGATACATCCCTTTTTTCAAGAACAATAATTGTGTGATATTGAAAAATCTTCAAACTAAATTCTTACATAATGTTGTTAGTTTGTTATCATATGCGTTGGATTTTAAATTGGTAGTTGATATGAGGGTGCTCTGGAGCTCCATCCTGTCGTCTCTTTCCTTACTCCTTGTTGTCTTCCAAAATAGGACTTGAGTATGAAACGACTGAACTTCCTTCTCCATTGTTGAGAGAGCTGGTACCTGTAAAAAAGTGAATCAGGAATGAGCGATAGAATAATCCAAATATACACTTTTATAAGTAGAAAGAATAAAACTATAGTCCATTCACGATGGCTAGAGACGAGATAAACAAAAGCTCTGTATGTGAGTGTGTGTGTGCGACTGGAGTGGCTTGGTTCCAGCCACGACATAAACAAGTCATAGCAATGCCGATATCCCAAATTGTGTTGTCGGGACTGTAACCAAAGCATTGACACAAAAACTTTTACTATAATCGCTTGTTCATTTTAGGTTCATGCAGGCGAGAGATAACCGAAACAAGCAATTTATCTATAAAAAAGATTACTCAAAGATACTTGTTCTGAATTACCTACAACAAAATTCGGGATTTCGGCATTGTTGTGACTTGTTTATGACGTGGCTAAAACGAAGCCAAGCCACTCCAGTCGCACACACACATATACAGGGTTTTTGTGTATCTCGTCTCAAGCCATCGTGAATGGACTATAGTATTAGAGAAGTCCGATTCTACTAGACGTCAAAACTGCAATCATATGATCTGGTAGAAACCAGATTCATTATAGTAGAAGCCAAGTACTACTGGCAGCTCGTGCCCACGGAAAAGGTTAAGTGCAGGCACTTCACCTGTTTCGTGGTTATGAGTCGCCAGTACCAAGTTGTTCGATATAATGATAGTTGATGCAGCCTTGCTAAATTAGCTGATTATGAATGAAAATTAATTTCAATTTTGATAATACAGGTGACAAAATGCACAATTTGGTTTGTCCCAGTGGTAGAGAGCGTCTAATCGGTGAGATTAGATAAGCGACGTGCCTCTACCACCACTGTAGTAACGGTGACCGGTTCCACTGAATTCTATTCATGAGCCTCAAAAATCGCTTCCCGGCGGTTCGGAACCCACCTAAAGCAGTAGGTCCATTCATCTCTCATCATCATCCTTCCCATTACCCACGCACAGGCCCAAGAGCCCATGTGGGCATCACCCTCACAAAAAAAAAATTGTATTGGGGGGTCTTGCCCAAGAATTCAGTCATTCATTTCATAATGATACAAGACCAAACAATCAGATTATTCCTGTTTATCTTCTTAAATGTACCATGGAAAGTAAATTAAACCGCTTGGAACATGAATTACAAAAATCCGTTTAATTCCGAATCCAATTAAACCTTTCGAAATTCTTCACCTCTTTGTCACCAAATTCGTTCCCCTTGTTTTCCAGCTCACCATCAACTGTAGCCCCCCAATATCAAGTGAACACTGAGTTATAAATGGGCAATAAAGTCTACATTCCCCAGCTCATTAAGCGCCATCCACAGCCTCCTAAATCTCGTGTTCTGCATCTGCGGTTCGCTTAATTGGCCGGACCCAGATGTGGAAGGCATTGGAATATTTCGTGGTTACTTTGTTTCTCCAGTTTCTTAAATTCAGTGGCAGCCAATAGCTTCCTTTAATTTATTACTGGAGACAATTGTGTACTATCTAAATTGAAATTGAGATTTACTTCGGTTTGGTTAGGTGGGGGTTTGAAGTGGTATCTTTACCGAATTGTATTGGTATTGTGAGGGTGGTTACTATGTGACCGAATAGTTAAGTCACGAACACTGTGGACTGCTCTTGGATGGGTGACCAGTATTTGGCTAAGTACATTTGCGAGGTGACCCTTTTGAAGGACCATCATTGAAACCCATACGAATATTCATATTATTTTGTATTCATATAGTCTGGTTGAGCAAAGAAGACATTCTGGCAAGATGGGAAATTACTTCAGCTAGGCAAATATTGATTCAAGAATTGTAAATTGTAATCAAATTGTAGAAAACAGACTGCTCTGCAATTTGAGACAAATTTATAATTTACAAACCAATACTGACCGAGCTGGAGTCATTTCACCATCTTGCCAGAATGTCTTCTTTGCTCGATTAGACTATACCAAATTTCTTGACTGGAATCAAATTATAGCCTACATTAAAAATCACAGAATAATGTACAAAAAGTTCTTCGCCAAATTTTAATCTCTAATCTAGTAAAAATATCATGAAAATTCTAAATTTATTTATTTATTCATTCATTTAACAGAAACTATTGAACATATTGGTTAAAAACACAGACTTATGTCCAAAACGTCTTTATACCAAATTTTGATATTTAGAGTAAATAGTATGTTTATTAGCCAGCTACCTTATTTTTATTTGTTGATTAGCTAGTACAGCTGATGCCAACCGGCTGTTGAATGACTGTTATCAACACTCATCTCTGTCAGGACAGTCTGAAGCTATCTTCGAGAGCGAATTAGTATAGCAGTGGACGCTCTCGTTCCGATTTACTCTCGTAGACAGCTCGCCAACTGTCCTGACAGAGCTAAGAATTAATAACAGTCATTATCGGCGTCAGCTATCGGTTTATTCACTCATTTTATTCGAATCGGACAGATTGAAGTTTCAAGATAGTTCCAGAAATAACCGTAAAAGCCTTGTTCCAGTCATTTCCCATGATTTCCATTATCACAAACAACCAGTGACGTCATTCCATGATATTGTCCACTTTCAAATTACGGTTATTGTGGTGCAATTAAACCCTTGAGCTCTTGAAACCTTCCAAAGTGTAGAAACAATAAGGAAAATCACCATCAAGATTCAAGAACCAGACGTAATCATTTTCATTAGACCATTTGGAAGACGATATCCTAGACCGTTAACCTTGATTGTTGCCACAGCAATTATTAGAGAAATTCCAGGGAATTCTCTTCTTGATTCTTGGTATCTGGTCAATTATGATCGGAAAGACCAATCTCACAAGGTGTCAAATTATGAAATGAAATGAAAATATCATTTATTAGAAGGAGTTAGGACTAGGAAGTCCTTTCTACCACTCAACCTTATTCAAATACAATACAATACAATAAGAAACAATACGAAAGTAAATAAAACAATACAGAGCTTTGAATGACGCAAGACAGTGAAAATTGAACATTGATCTATGGGTAAATGAAGAAAAAAAGGAGAAATAATATCTAATCAACTATGGTTCCCAATTACATGTAATAGGCAAGTGGTGAACAAAGATATTTTGAGAAACTTCAATAGCTAACAACCTAACTCCTTTGATTGAATAATAAAGAATTTCAGAGTGGTGATTGGAATGTTTGGTAATGGAGCATTCTTTTAGACATTGTTTGAATCTCATAATAATAATAATTTAAGAATTTGGAGTCCACCCACAGATTTGGATATACTTAGGCTTGAAGTGGTACAAAATAATTTCTTGAGATTTCTATTTTTCAGGAATTTCAAAAGATCTTGTCCACTAGGATTTCCAACTGAACAGCTGAGGCAGATGTTTCATGTGCCTTCATTAAGAGCACGACGTGAGAGAGATGCCTTGGTATTCATTCATGGATTACTGGGGGGTAGATACGTTGCTCCATTTCTGCTTTCCCCAATGAATTTTCATATTCCAGCATTCGATTCTAGAAGTTGTCCTGCGTTTGGGATTCCAAGAAGCAGAACAGTATGCGGTTATAATTCTCCTCTTTTCAGATCATTGAGACTCTATAACAGGGTGAATAAAAGAGTGGATCTCTTTGCCTCATACAGAACTTTCCATAGGGAATTAAGACAACTTTTTGTTCACTGATGGTCTTATCAATTACTATGAAATTTTTCTTATGCTACTTGAGGTAACATATTCCTGATTCTTTCTTATTTACTTTCCTTTCTTCTTATTCAACTTCCAAGTTGATCATTTATCTTTTCTCATCCTTAGTTGATTATTCAACTCCATTATAATATTCTACTTAGAAACTTTATTATATACTAATAACTTTATTAGCGACACATTTATGTACCTACTGATTCAACTGTTTCTATTATTAATCTAATCTTTAATATTAATTTTATTTTGATTGTAAAATATTTTCTGTGTTATGAGGGCTATAATGGGGTTTCCCTGGTGCCCTCACATACTGTAATATCACAATAAATAAATAAATAATTGTCAGGTATATTTTCAATCGATTCATATAATAATTCATTTGAATGGAATGAATTAAATAAGTATTAGATCAAGAATAATATGTTTGACTCGGGAATAATAGTTTATATCGGTTGCTTAGGCACTAAAGCGTTTATTTGACTATTTGTGCCATTTTGTTTTCGTTCGACTACCAGTGATAAGCTCCTCCCACTCCCACTCCCACTACCACTCTGCGAGTAACGTTTCAGAAAGCAGCCAATCAGACGCTTCCATTCGTTGAATTTAGACTGTCAATCATTCTCTACTCTGTGAATTCTAGAGCTCACCAATATTACCCCCAGCATGCATTGCTCTGACTAATAACAATAGATATTATAATTTTATTCTTGTAATTCTAAATATTACCAACCAATATCACCCCAAGATTAATTTCACTGACTATTTACGTATTAACAATGGTATTTAGGCCTATTATTTTAATCTTCTAATTCTCAAGATTCCCAATTTGTGCATCGCTCTAATAGCCTAAACTTCAACATGTACTGCTTTGACTAATTACAGAATAACAAAGGTATTTATTACTTGATTACAAGTAATTTTAAATTTTTTATTGATTATTATCGAAAATAGTAGTAATATCAAGAAGGGTGTTTAGATTTATTAATAGATACTCAATTATCGTGATATATCATTTATGTATCTCTATATTTGTTTCCATCCATAAGTCACTGGCGGCTCGTACCCACGAAACCGGTGAAGTGCCCGTATCTTTTACTGTACAGCATTTCACCTGTTTCGTGGTCACGAGCCGCCAGTGTCATAAGTATGCTCAAGTTTGCTTTGAATAAAACGCTACAATTCATATTATACAAATTTTGTTCAATTTGTAACCCAATCACGTAGATGGTGTCGGGTGTAGAAGTAGCAGTAGAAATAATCAGGACAAACGTGATATCATTAGAATCATTGCCAACCAAATCCAATTATTCATTTGATGCTGATGTGTACGCGAGATTGTTTAAGATTTAATTAATTTGTTTGCGGAATTTATGTAGACTACATTGCGTATGAATTCAGAAAAGATAAGTGTTTCCAAGCCTTCCATACAGAACGTGATTTCGAGATTCATTCAAAATAATAAATAAATTAATGAGTTCCTTGTCGACTCACTGGGGTCAGAGCTATCTAGATATCTATTATTCTGATCCAATAATATAATTTATCTTGGTTTATTCCAATTTCATTTAGATTTTGTATATTCATGAGACATTCCAATCCATTGATGAAATACGATATCTTTCATCCAAATATCGATTCATCATTGTCATGCATTATTTTTCATCCCTATTTCTAGTCCTAGCTCAAAAAGTATAATCAATTAGCCTCATAAACTGACTATATTTTCAAAATTCCATTGTTTGTAAAGATACTGGTAGATTTCCCAACAAATAAATATTCTTGTATGAGTCAGCTGATCAGAGTAACACCATCTTTTTCTCCATCTTCACAATAATTTTATCATAACCATCTATCATTTCTCATGATTATGATTTTATCAAGCTATTCTTCCAGCCTATATAGTCACAGCTGTATATTGAAAATTAAGAGAATATCATTTACCTAACGTCAATTTTTTTGTTGGAAGGTCTATCAACCCATGATATCACTATGTAAGTGCTCCACCTACAACACAAATCTCATAATTTTTGCCTAACCGTTCGGCCCACTATTTATATCCATAAGCATATTCTTTCATAGATCTATTCTCATATTATAGAATATATCCTCATATTATAGAATAAATTGTCATATTATAGAACTATTCTCATATTACGTCTTGCCCAACTTTGAAGGTGACCATTGAAAGTCATAAACATATTTCATCTTCTATTACTTTAAGGCTATATTTCCTTTTTATTTGCATCCAATTCTATCTTACACTTTTGCATATGCGTTGAGTGTGAATCTCTTTGGCACTCAGTGGGCCTCCAAAGCTGGCTGAAAGGGTGGACCAGCAGCAGTTCATTAGAGGAGGCGTTAAAACCCTCGAGTATGTCGGCCATATTGGCGAGGGGGTGGTGGAGTGGGGGTGGGGTTGTTGAAAGGGTTGCTGGCTCTCCAGTAGTCACACCCTGAGTCAAAGCACACACACACACACACACACACACACACACACACACACACGCACATGCACAACATGCGGTCACTGCTTAGAAGCCTCGAGTGGCTAGCAGGATGTACACTCTTTTATAATTTTGCCCTGGGTCAAAGAGAAATAAATTCCTTTTTCAAAGAAATATAAAATTTTTCTATCTATCTGTTCTATCTCTGTATCTATCTATCTATCTACTATCTATCTATCTATCTATCTATCTAAATCTATCTATCTATCTATCTATCTATCTATCTATCTATCTATCTATCTATCTATCTATCTATCTATCTATCTATCTATCTATCTATCTATCTATCTATCTATCTATCTATCTATCTATCTATCTATCTATCTATCTATCTATCTATCTATCTATCTATCTATCTATCTATCTATCTATCTATCTATCTATCTATCTATCTATCTATCTATCTATCTATCTATCTATCAATACTACATTAGTCCTGAATAAAAGCAAATATTAAATAAATAATTTTAAAAGGGTACTCTGATTATAATAATTTTTTAAAGTTTCAAAAAATATTCTAACCAATATACTAGGGCTCAGGATTAAAATTGTGAAGATGACGCCACAACTTAGGTAGTTGTCAAATGACTGCTATCAATTCTTAGCTCTGTCAAGACAGTCTGAATCTGTCTTCGAGAGTGTAGTAGTATAGCTGGTTACACTTCCGTTTCCAGCCGGAAAGCGTACCCAGCTATACTAATTTCCTTTTGAAGACAACTCGCCGACTATCCTGACAGAGCTGATAATTGGAAACAGTTAGTCGACAACCTATTATGTCACGTCAGCTGTACTATATCGGTGCTTCCATGCAGCCCCTACCAAGGCTTTATAAAAAGGCAGCTCTTTATACAGCCCTAGCCCATACAGCAAAGATACTGGTAGTATATCAGCTGACACACAAGTCAACTACGAATAAAATCAAGTAATCAAAATCTGTAACCTGTGTTCTCTTTGAAGCATTCCAGAACGTTTTTCTAGCCATATGCTTTCATGGTAACTTGGCTACTTCATTAGAGGCAAACAAGAGACTGTAACTACCTTCAATCGGAACTAAAACCATAACGCTAAGTTTGACGTGTCTCTCAAGTCACTACGGCAAATTGCTAGATAGGGAAAGTGTGAGAAACTAAAGACGCAGACAAGGAGAAGAGAAGGAAAAAGAGGAAAGAGTGGGAACAGAAAGTAGTGGAAGATCACGAGGAGGTTGAGAGGAAGGTGATGGAAGACGGAAATAGATGGGAGATGGGAGGGAGCAAATCTGTTGAGAAGGTGAAGAAGAGAGGAAAAGAGGAAAGAGTGGGAACAGAAAGTAGTGGAAGATCACGAGGAGGTTGAGAGGAAGGTGATGGAAGACGGAAATAGATGGGAGATGGGAGGGAGCAAATCTGTTGAGAAGGTGAAGAAGAGAGTAAAAAGTAGTATTGTAAAGAGATATAAATGAAGGATAAGAAAGGAAAAGAGACAAAACAAAGGAGAGAAAGAAGGAGAGAAATATATATATATAGAGAGAGAGAGAGAGAGAGAGAGAGAAGTAGAAGATGAGAAAAAGAGGATAAAAGGAAGATCGGAAAGGAAAAAGAGTTGTCTTATCAAGAGATAGAGGGAAAAAAGGTAGGAAAAGAGAAAGATTGTTAAAAATAAAATAAGAGAAGGGAAAGTGAAGGATTATGCGAGATTGTAAAAATTGGGAAAAATATGTGATGAAACAAGGGATAAAGAAAAGCGAGAAAAGCTGAAAGGAATAAAATACAATGAGTGTAGTATTCTCTTGAAGATAAGAATAGAAAAAAAAAGATTGGATCAGGAGTGGGATGGGGTGTGAAATCAGAAGAAGGATGAGAAAAACAATCAAATTTCAGTGAGAGAAGGAAACAAATGAGAGGAGAAGTTGAAAGTCAAAAAATTATAAAAAACAAAACTTAAAGATTGAAACAGTAGAGAGAGAGAGGTAGTGGGAAGAGTGGTTTAATATAAGAATACAGTAGTAATGAAAAATAGAATAATTATAATGAAGAGGTACAATAAAAGTTATGTGGGATATAGTGGAATGAAAAAATAGGAAATCAAGAACAATGAGAGTAGCAATAGAAAAAGTAAATTTGGAGCAATAAGATGGTGAAAGGGAGAAAGTAGTAAGAAGCAGAAGAAGAAGATCACAAAAGCAAGTTGGTGACTGATGAAGGTATGGCGGCAGTAATAAGTTGTGATGAATGTATGAATGCTCTCGAAGGGCAAAGGACACGTGATAAATAATACAGACATCACATACACTCCAATCCCTGCGTTCTTCGTAGGTTGTTGGTTGGCAGCGGCAATAATAAGGAAGCTGTGGTTTGGTTGATGATGAAGCGAGCAAGGCAAGGAATTTATTGACGACGGGCCTTGTCTAGTTTCTGCTTGCTGTTTACTACTCTACACGTCTTTGACACACAGAAAAGGGTTGATGGGTGATGATGAGAAGGGGGGGGGGTATGTTTCACACCACCAAAACGGCGACGAGAAGCAGAGCACAGAGCAAATGTATGATTTGTCAAAGACTTCATCTTCAGCAATCTCTAGACCAACATGCAGCAGTCAGTTTTGTCCTTTGGCATTTCTCTTCCCCTCCCACAACCTCGTCTCCTCCCTCCGCCCCGGAGGACCACTTTGATTCCATCCAAATATTCTCACTATATACTATGCTCAGCAGCGTCGCCGTCGCCATCATCATATTGTGCAGACGTCAGCTCTAATTGAACGCGTCTAGCATGCCTTTGCTGGTGACACAACAATGGGTCGCTATGTGGTGACGACAATACTTTGCTGCTGCTGCAAAGCCAGCCAACGGTCGACTTCTCGTTGTCGTCTAGTCGACTACTTGTTTGGAAACAACCCCCCCCCTCCACCACAAAACCACCTCTAAGAAAAGTTCCTTCTGTGACCTAATAGGTGCTGTGCTAAATTTAAAAGTTTGTGGAAGTGGAGTGAAGGTTTTGTCAGAGCAAGCTTGGAGGAAACGGTAATAAAACATCATTTTATTAGTCACCCAATTAGATAAATCACTCGCTTTTGATAACTGTACTAATAGTTCAAAATTCGACCAAGTTGTTAACAATGTTGAAGAATTGTTCCAAAACGAAATGAAAAACACTCAACGGTAGAATTTAAATTTACATCATCAGTATCTATTTGATTCCATTATAAAATGATAATAATAAAAATACTAATATAGAATACTATTGACGTTTGGGAATATTAATTCTCAATAAAAAGTTCAATCATATTCATCTGCTATCCCAAATTTTTATGAAAGATACAAGTTGGTATATTTAGCAAAGTTATAATAAGTTTATTATAGCTGAGGCACGCGAATTCTAATACCAAATAACTTTATTATTATTAACAATGTTCAATCCAAAAGTAGCCTTTAACACTTCCATCTATGTGCACTGAGGCTGATATTGTGGGAGAAATGAATTATTATCAATTACACACACTAATAAAACTTTAAAATATAATAATAATGTTATAATTAAATTTTAATTTCAACTCAACAAGTACAGGAACTATCTAGTTCAAATAATGTTTCTATGTAGTGATAATGTAGTAATAAACTACAGTAAAGTAATAAATACAATACAATAAAGTGAATAATGAGTAATAATAATGATACATAGTAATAATAATATTAATAATTATAATAAATACAAGTAAAGTAAATACAATAAAGTAATAATGTAGTTGAACTAGAATAATGATTTCTCATCAATAATCACCAAATAAATTTCTCTACAATGCTCTAGTTTACATAACATAAGCTGTTTGTTCCTCAGGAATATAACTACATGCAATTCCATTTTGTATAACCAAGTCACTTGACCATTACTTCGAATCATATTTTCAAGCAATGGGGATCTCATTCACAAAGGTTAGGCTAAGGCTTAGGTTATTGCAGTATTGATTGTTTATCCCAATATGTTATCTGTTCCAAACATGCACTTTAAGAATCCAATTCAAATTTCAGAGAAGTAGTAGCTTCCAAGTATTTGGATTCATAAACATCAACATTCTCGCCCCTTTTCCGTTTATTTCAAATTCTGTCTGCAGCAAACATAACGTGAAAACCGCTTGGCTAGAAATGTTGTATTAACATTCTCGGGCCAACTCATTCATTCCGTCACACATTTTCTTTCTCTTTTCTTCTCTCTCCCTTCATCTCTCTCTCCCTCATTCTCTCTCACTCACTCTTTCATCAACAATTGTTGTGGCCTTGCGTTGTTTTGGCTGGTATAGACTGTCCAATCAGAGAAGACATTCTGGCAAGATGGGAGAATGACACCAGCTCAGTCAATATTGATTTGAAAATCATAAATTTGGTCTTAAATTGTAGATCAGAATGTTTTCTACAATTTAGGACCAAGTGTATAATTTTTGAACCAATATTGACCGAGTTGTAGTCATTTTCCCAACTTGCCAGAATGTCTTCTTTGCTTGGACAGACTATAGCAGAGGAATGACGAAGAATCGTGGCAAAACTGCCTCTGTCCCGTTCCGACCAGCCATGTGAAGGTCTCAGGACGTGACAATAAGGGCTGAAAACCCTTTTCAAGGGAGCAAAATCCCTTCGTGCGGTCCTCTAATGTACGACGTTGAAGGGAATTGCGCCCTTAGACCGTTGGGAGGGGGGGGGAGGTGACCACCCTCACAATTTCTCCGTTTGTAATTGGAGAAGTCCCTTCTACCCTTTCCCCACACCCTGTAACTTACCGTGGCTCTCCTTTACATCTCTTAACGCTTTATTGTTATTTGTGCAGAATAAATTTCAACACTTCACCGCTCCTCGCAAACACACACACGCACGCACACTTTCCGGTCGTTAGCTTGGGGAACCCAAAAACTCAAAAGCATACCTAAATAATGAGGCTGTTGTGTGGATGAAAACAACCTGCTTTAATGGAGTTATTGGAGATTCGGATTTTAAAAAGCCTTGTAAACTGGAATATTATCTGAATTAGTTGAACTTTTATTTGAACTATACAATTATACTAAATTTCAACTATTAGTTGATTTATTTGAACTATACAATTATTGATTCTTTTCCAATTCGCAGATTCTTCATTTGCGGATGCTAATTTTTTTGTGAACTGTGTATCGAATGATAGAGCTTGATTTGATTGATGATTTACTGAATCAAATATAAGGAGATAATGCATTTTTTCACGGCAAAATAAATTGTTTGAATTCTTTCGGAGATATTGTAGTACAGCTGACGTTAGGTAGGCGGTTTTGTCTGTTACTCATGCGCTCCAACAGCAGATGTTGTCAATAAGAGTTTTCATCTAGCTAAACGTAGATGATGTTCTCAAAATTAAAAGAGACATCAGATGCTTCACATCAGCTGCTACTGGGTTACATTAGCTAGGTGTCTAACTTTTTGACGATAGCTACGATTTACTTCGACATAGTTGACCGAACGTGAGTGAAGTCTAAGATTCAAGTCGACGATTTTGCATTTGTTTGTATGTATGTTTGTATGCATGTTTGTATGTATATATGTATGTATGTATGTATGTATGTTCCGCATTTACGGCTGAACGCGGCAATACATTCTAATGAAATTTGGCAGGGATGTTCCTCTTGAAACCGCGCGTCGATGTATATGTAAGGTTTTTTGACAATTTTCATATTAAGGACGAAAAAAGGAAAAAAGGATTGAACTATTCTCTGATATAGGTATACTCCATAAATGATTTGAGAGTATATTTATGTTGATATTACTAAACATGTGATATTATGACATTCATAATAGAAAGATTTTCAAAAATTTCTATTTCAGATGATATTCTTTCATTGCAGTCAGCTGAGATATTTCAGATGAATATTAAGGTTTTTAAGTTTATAATAAGAATATAAGTTTTTCTTTATGCGAAACGGTCAGACGGTCGACCGCAGGCTAACAACAAGAGCTGTGATTGGCTTCAGCTGTTCGACTGCAGCCGAACGTCGGACCGTTTCGCACGAAGGAAAACATTATTACAATTATAGAGACTGATGCCCTGTTTTCTAAGTACCCTCAAATTTTGACGAATCGTGACGAACTAATGCCGACACAGTGACTGTGGCCACTGCATTGCCAACCAGACTTCCTCGCGCCGACTTTCGGAATCGAAACAATCTGAACGTACCGTGAATACAGACAGTGCTTTTATGATGCAGGGAACATGGGTGTGTTCGTGAGGTCTACCGTTCACAGAACTACTAGTAAATTAACAGATGAAATATAAATGGAATTTATTGACACAAGAGTATAGAAGTAAACTATACAAGAGTAGCCTATAGGAATAGACAACTATTATACAAGAGTATAAATTAAATGTTACTAACGTATTAAATATGTTAGTATTTGATTTAGTTAGTAATGATTTATATACGTTGAGAAAATCAAAAAATAATAATTTCCTCTTGTTAATTCTCTTAGATTCTGTTCATATTTTATTTTTTTCTGGGTAGATAGTATTACGAAGTAATATAGTAATATAGTAATATAGTAATATAGTAATATAGTAATATAGTAATATAGTAATATAGTAATATAGTAATATAGTAATATAGTAATATAGTAATATAGTAATATATTAATATAGTAATATAGTGATATAGTAATATAGTAATATAGCAATATAATAATATAGCAATATAGTAATATAGTAGGCCTATATAGTAATACAGTAGTATAGTAATACGATTACCTAGTTCTACTAGGACTGAATAGTACATTCTGTTCCTCCTGCAAAATGTTCAAGACTTCTAACAAGAGCCAATATGTCGTCACAAAGTTCCATCTCTCAGTAGCTCTTTTTTCAATCTTTTCACAAAAAACTTCAAACAGCATCCCCCACCAATCAAATGAGCCCCCACTCTTCCACAAAGGAATTGAAGGATTTAATGACCTGTCCTCAGATCCCTACACACTGTCAACATACGTCAAATGAACCGGAGCCTCGCCGCAAAAGGGTCCAAATCATTTGACAGAACATAATTATTATCAGATGGTAGTGGGTCGAAAATCATTTGACAGAATGTAATTCAGAGGGAGGTAGGCACAGCCTATGCGTATCCACTGACAGCCTTTTGGTTGACTTGTCTGCCTGTGGATGACGTGAGGCTTTCACTACCAAAAACCACCAGAGTTATAATTGTAGAGTCTGCTCTTTTGGTGTGATTGTCTTTTGGTTTGATTGTCACCGGGGTTTTGATATAGAACATGTACAGCTTTCTATAATATATATATATACATACCCTATTCCACATATCTAAATAATAACACATCTACATCTGTTATATAGTGTATATATAGATATTATACGCTAGGCTTCCTCAGATATATTTAATCATTCTGTGTTATTTTGCTAAACTATGCATCAAAATAATATAGACTATGTTTAGCTTTGTCCGATTTATTTATTTACGATATATCCCTACTATGTATACTCCTATTTTTGTGCAATGGACAAAACAGAACAATCAGTAACAAAAAACTTAAAAAATAGTACGGTATAATCAGATTGATTATCAAAACAAAATTGTCATTGTGATTGTTTGTTTTATTAATTGTAATATAATATCTTGAATATATCCCTCAAATAGCTTTCAGCTAGAGGGATACTATAGCACTTTGTAATCAAATAAATAAATAGAATAAATAAATACATATTTTCTATCCCTACTATGCCTATTATACCTACGATTATCCCTACTATGTATTTATGTACGATATACACCCTATACCACCACACATATAGTTGTATAGAAAATTGTGTTCAGAATCCTCGAATATATTTATGTATAATATCACCCTACATCACACATCTACATATATATAATTCTGTAGACGACAGACCCTTTGCCAAGAACAAAGGGTTCATTAGTAAGGGACAACCTGTCCATTATAAAGCCACCTCACATATCTATATATACGTCGTCCCTTCATAAAGGACCTGCCTTGTATATGATATAAATCATTCACATACGCGCAGTCACCGGCACGCGCCTCCTATACTTGTTTTCGAGTGTGGTGGCGACGGCATTCTTCGAAGTTTACACGCATCGACAAACACTTTACATGTAAACTTGCAGTTCGAGTGTAACTTGGCCGGCAAAGTGATTGCAAGACGCAACTTTGTCTTGACGATTTCTGCGGTAACGTTATTGGAGTGAGATGTGTTTCAGAGTTGATGAAGCGTTCAAAGTTCAATTCTGTTTGCTGTTCATCGATCTAGAAAAATTTTTGAACTAAGTTGAGAGTGGTAATTGAATGTAGTTGAAATTAGTTGAAAGTAGTTGAAAGTAGTAGTGATTGAACGAGAAGCTTGATAAACTATCTTCATCAGTAATCACTAATCAGTTGAACACCAATCATTCATTCACTCATCAGCAGAACTAAAAATCTACCGAACCGAATGACCGAAATTTGGCAGACATGTTCAGTTGGTCCTCTAGACAAGTACTAAGAACGGATTTTAAAAACTTCATAAGGTGACGCCAAATATTTCATTTTGTCCATATTTTTCAGCATTTTCTTAATTTTTTCGAGAACCAATCGGTGGTAAATGTTGTAATTTTGAGGAGAGGTTCGTCTTAGGTATAGAAATGTTGAGCTCGAAAATTTTTGTAATTGTTTCGGGATAACGCCAGTGATAAGTTCTTCAAATTGATGTATTGCAGGTTGCATATCTTCCGCCTTGATACGACCAATCCTTACAGTAAATTCAATGGTTCAGCGAACTTCGATGGCCCTCTTAGCTTGAACTCTGAATAGTCTAATCTAGGACCACCGAAGATGAGTAGCAATATTCAAAACGCGTCCATGACTCGAATTAGTAAGTGAGCTGTGAAGGAAGTGAACTAATTATTATAATATTCAGTTAGCCTATCCATATCTAGAAGAATGAATAACTTTAAGAACAACAATAACATCAATCAGTAATAATGTCCGATAATGAGCTAATAATTCGTTGAAAAGGAATATTTTATCTGACTAAATTTGGATTCTTGTGAATATTGGTTTCCTTACTTTCTCAGTCATGATGGAATTCGTAAAATTTGAATTATATAAGGAATAAAAACGTTTAAATGATTTGAAATTGGATAGAAGTGCATAGTTCGCTATTCATAGATGAATATTGTATGTTCACCTATATTGGGCTCACCTAAAAATTTATATTTCAGCATATCCTTATCATCACCAAACCGACAAAATCTTAGCAGCTTGTATAGCATAATAGTATTATTATAACAACAGGGTCGGTCCATCCAATCTTGCCGCTCGCGGTTTCCAGTTGGCGAATTAGTTTGTGCGGTCGCGGAGCAAAGTTTTTGAGAGAGAGATGACAAGAAGAAGAACAAGACGAAGAAGAAGAAGAAGAAGAAGAAGAAGAAGAAGAAGAAGAAGAAGAAGAAGAAGAAGAAGAAGAAGAAGAAGAAGAAGAAGAAGAAGAAGAAGAAGAAGAAGAAGAAGAAGAAGAAGAAGAAGAAGAAGAAGAGGGAATAGAGGAAGAAGAAGAAAAAAGGGAGAGATAAAAAAGAAGGAAGAGAAGGAAGAGGAGGAAGAAGAAAGGAGAGGAGGAATTGGAGAAGAGAAGCGGAAGGAAGGTCAGAAGAAAAGGAGGAGTCGGGAAAGTAAAAATGGAGAAATGTCAAAAAAGGAGAAGAAGGAGGAGGAGGAGAAGGAGGATGAGGAGGAAGGAAGATAAGAAGGAATTGAAAAAGAAAAAAGGAAGAAAGGAGGAAGAAAGAAGAAGAAATAATAAGAGAAATTGGGAAGGAGAAGAGATAGAAACGGAGGAGTTTAGGTGGAGAAGAGAAGAAAAGGAGAAGGAAGAAGGAGGAAAATGAGAAGGAGGAGAGGAGAAGGAGGAGGAGTAGGAGCAAGAAATGAACTACACAAGGAGGGAGTGGAAAGTTTCCAGGTGGCTGAAGAAGAAAAGGAGGCGGAGGAAGTAAATGGAATTGGGAAAGAGAAGAGAAAGAAAAGGAGAAGAAGAAGGAATTGGGGAAGAGGAAGAGGAGAAGTAGGTAGTAAACCAGAAGCGGGAAGGAAAGGAGAAAGAGAAGTAAGGAAGTTGAAAGTGCTTCCAGGCGGTTGGAGCCGGTCTGAGTTGTCCGCCGCGGTTATTCGGCGGTTACCGGTGGCAGCCCGCGGTGCTCGTGCAACAATTAACAATTTGTATTCAGAAGTTGAGTTGTTGATGTTGATAACACAGGCCAAGCCGCCTGGTTCGTTGATTTCGCAGTCAAAACTGCACGCTGATAGCGCGGCGCAGGAACTACTTTGTTGACCAAAGACCGCGCGGCGGTATCTAGCTCAAACTACCTCCACTCCAACCATCTCTTCCTCGTCGCCCAAATCCTCTCCGGGACTCCCTCTCCTCTCGCGCACTAGCCTAGACCTCACAACCCTTACAGCCACTAAAGCAAATTAGAAACTGAAGCATTAATCATTCACTGCAACCCCCCTGTCTCTTACATTTCCCCCCTTGGACAAATCCCTCAAAAACAATCGCTAGGCACCAACCAACTTTTGCTTAATGATTTACGTTCAACCCTTGCTAGTTTCCTCCGAAATTATTCTTCCCCATATATAATTGCGCACCCAGGGGCTAACTGTATCTTATGTAATCCCTAGGACATAGACCTCGAGTAGCCTAACTTCCTCCGCTACGCCTTAGTTCTAATCAGCTAATTGAAGTATCCATTCTGAAGTATCCTAGGGTCGTATTACAGCGTGGAAACTCTGATCGGGGTTTATTAGGTTTAGTTATGGTGGGAGGGTGGGTGGAGTACAATGGGGTGTGAAACAGGAGATTCATAAATGTAGATAAGGGGTGTGATTAGTTGGGGGAGAAAAGTTGGTCGAGGATGAATAATGGAGGTTGAGGTTCTGACCAATGGCTTGCTTCATTTAAACAAATACTTTTCAATAATACATTAAAGTGAATACATGAGTGAATTTTTCAGATGATTGTAATAATTGAGAACTTAGTGATTGCCTATCATTATTGTTATAATAGCTTATAGAAACTTCGTTTTCATGGAGTAGAGAAAAAATATCTGATAATTGGGATTCTAATAACATAATGATGGCATAGATAACTTTACTTCTAGTTTTTTATGACATGAATGACCAGAACTCTGTCATGTGAATGGCATTAGAAGTGGAATAGTGCTTTCTTCTATAATAGCATTCTATAACATCAACGGAAAATCTACAAAAAAGTTTTGACTGAAATTCTGATGATAATTTGCTAGTTCCGAACTGATATAGATTTCGAAAGACTCTGGATGATTCAATTTCTAATTCCCTATTTAAGGCTATGATTGATCCATCCAAATGTATGCTAGGTTGAAAAAAAATAGTATTCAAATTTCCTATTTTTGTATTAATAAAATAACAATATCCCCCAAAAACGTTTTCAAATTTGTCCACAAATCATATATGTAAGTTGAATAAACAGAAACATGAATAATAATGAAAGTAATCTGAATTCCAACCAACAACTAGTAAATTTCTATCAAATGCAAATGATAGACTGGAAAACGAACCCAAAACATATTGCAATGCTTGAAAAAAATCAAACACAGAACATCATCAAATGCAAATAATGGACTGGAAAACAAACCCAAATCATATTGAAAAATCAAACAGAGAAAAGCTTTGTGTTTCAAATGTTGGCGAGCTTTACCATGAGATAATATTTTGCTCTATTATCGAATGATGGAATGCTACTATAAGAACCGCATTTCATTTACAATGCATCCGTAGGCAATATTCCAATGTCTGTTCAAGCAGAGAAGGCATTCTGGCAAGATGGGAAAATAACACCAGCTCGGTCAATATCAGTTGAAAAATTACAAATTTGGTCTCAAATTGTAGATTAGATCGTTTCCTACAATTCTAGACGAAATTTATGATTTTTGAACCAATATTGACCGAGCTGTAGTCATTTTCCGATCGTGTCAGAATGTCTTCTTCGATTGGACAGACTTTACATATCACTGATAATACCACTTCCCTAATAATCTGTATCAACGTATCTGATATGGCTTTCCCTAGCGGATTTTGTCCTAAAAGGGCGAGGCCTGAAGGGTGGTTTTAATGAGCTGAACAACTCTTGTTACCGACTGAAAATACTGTCGAATGCTAACGTTAAAACTCGT
Organism: Sogatella furcifera; assembly: GCA_017141385.1. Taxonomy (NCBI): domain Eukaryota; kingdom Metazoa; phylum Arthropoda; class Insecta; order Hemiptera; family Delphacidae; genus Sogatella; species Sogatella furcifera. The sequence goes on from CM029556.1 coordinate 23,029,764, forward strand.
TCTCTGTTCATGTTCGTTTATCTTCTTTCCATCCAAAACAACGCTAACCACTGATTAGGATAGCCATTACTGTTATATTTTGTACAAGCAAAGAAGAAATTCTGGCAAGATGTGAAAATAACTCCAGCTATATCAATTTTGGCTCAAAAATTGAAAATTTTATTTCAAATCATAGGAAACATTCTGATCTACAATTTGAGACCAAATTCATAATATTTGAGCCAATATTGATCTAGCTGGAGTTATTTTCCCATCTTGCCAGAATGCCTTCTTTACTTGGACATACTACTCTCCGCTCGTGCTTGTTTGAATCACTTTTATTTCCTCTGTCAACTACATGTCGCATTTCAATCATTTTTAGTTTCTCTGTATGAATTTTTATTCTCTCTACTGTATCATGTAATCTACATGGATAGAGGTATTGAATCTGAATTTACACATGTATAGAATTATTGAATCGGAATTTACAAAGCTAAAGCACTGGATTTTATCATTGTAATTTTTGCCAATACTACTTTGTCATTGGATTTTGTATTAATTTTTGACTCTGTTATTGAAATTTGTCATAGCAATATTAAAGCACTGAATCATTGTCTATTTTCTGTTGAATTGTAACGTTCGTTAATGCGCTTTGTTATTGGAATTTATCTTGTTTCAATGTAATTCTATTCTGTAATATTCTGGGTTTCAATGTATCAGTGAATTTCTCATTCATGATATGATAGGCCTTTTCATTATTTATTTATTGAACACTGTTAACTTTCATCTATAATACTGTATCTATTTTCCATTGTATGACAGAGATTTTACGTTTGTAAACGTTTTATAAAATATCTTTTTTTCTCTAATACTATTTTCATTTTTCATTGTTACGATTGTGAAGAAGATTTAACGTTTGTAAACGTTTAATAAAATCAAATTTAATTCATTTTTCATTGTTGGCTCACTTCCATACATGTTTAATTTATGATAATACTAGCCGTTCGCTTTTATAGATATTCACCAACATTTAACAAAAATGACTTCCGATTCACCAAATGAATCACTGAATAAATGATGATCAATGATTGTAACGATTGTGATGATTTATCATAGTGAGGAACTAATAGTGAATAGGTTTCAGATGTAAGCAGATTCAATTCATGAACTGCTAGTAGTGATAAGTTTTTCAGTTTATTTTCACTAGAATAGGTGATGGGCAATAAATAAATATAATTTAGGATCTAGTTATTATCAAGTTTCTTCAATTATATTATTTTCATACCGATGATTACCCCGGCACATATATTATTATAGTGGGGAATCATTTTTTTATATTTATATAGGCTAGCTATAATATTGCATGTATCTGTATCTGAGATTTGCATGTATTATGTAATGATTTGACTGACAAATGAACTCTTCTAGATGTGTTATTCAGCATCCAGAGAAATTATTATTATTATAGATACGACTACTACCTTACTATACATGCAGTATGGACTGACGGCTTAATATCGCCTCCAAAAGACGGGTCGACCGTATTTATATGATTCTGCTGTGTTCAAATAATTGTTCCCCAATCAAGGATCAATCAAGGATCAAGGATCGGGGAAGGCGTTTTGATGTGATTGTACTGTGGCAAAGAATTATTGTTTCCCGGTCAATAATAAAACCTGCGGTTATTAGACCTGCGTGTTATCACTCACTCACTCAACCTCAACCCAATTGGAAAACTCATGATCGGAATACGAAATACAACATAATTTATTCGTTATACTCATATGTATTATGTATTATATCTATTATGATATAATACGAAGTTAGATTGTTATTTATTGAAGTTTTGTTTATATATTGATAAACTTCTTATTATCATTTAATAGCCTACATATTATGTATGTAAGAAGCTGGTCGCTCTATACATCCCCGCTTCTTCTTTCCAATCATATGACCGACTTATTAATTCATTAATTAATGTTATTTATTAATCATTCAATGTTCACCTTCGTTCACATTTAGATTGAGATTTATACTGTAAATAATTGACATTAAAAATCTATTTTCTAGAGTTATTGAAAATCTTTCGTCAGTTATTTAATTCAATGGATAAGTGCTGAAGATTATTATATGTATCATGCCTATATCAATACAAAAGATTGAAACATAAGTAAATACTGTAAACTAACTTATAAATCCCACACGAGCTTTTTGAAACTGGTTTCTCCAGCATGTGCCCAGGAAGGGATTACACTTACTATTTTGTCTTCATTTTTTAATCTGTGATATTTTTATGTTGAAACCAGTTATCACCCTTCACACCTGGTCAATATTATCGCTCATATTTCGTGCTCTATTCGTTTCATTATAGCTGAACGGTCAATGAAAATCCAATTACGTTTATTCTTATTTATGACTCGATGACATCGATGTGTCAGCAAACATTAGATATTAAAAAGTTCTTTTTAATAACTGCTGTAGTGTATGGCAGACCCCTTAACGATGAAAGGTGAGCAATGATATTATTTGGTAGAATATAATAATCAATGTGAGGAAGAATGCGTGAGATCAAAAATATGATCATTCATTACAGGAATCACTAATATTTCTAAAACCATTTTGATCAAAATATAGTTCAAGATTTTAAGTCAAGTCCAAATTTCTGTTACTGCCAAGGTTTTCCACTTCAATAATTGATGATAGACTGGAAGTTATTAATAATCAATTTTAAATTTTTAAGGAAATTTGAATTAAATAAAAATTTCTATTAAGTGGAAATAAACTTTACTTATATAATAGTAAGTAGTTTCGACCTGTTGTGGTGGTCGTCTTCAGAAACTTAAGTCAAACAAACTTCAGTCTTAAGATGACCACCACTAGGTCGAAACTAGTTACTAATATGTAAGTAAAGTTTACTTCCACATTAAAATAATTTTTATTAAGTTTAAATTGAAAAGTGGAAAGAAGAATGGATACACAAGACCATTTTAAAGAAATCTTATTCAAAGAAAATTGAGTGAGTATCCCTGGAAAAATTACTTTCTCCTCCGTTTAAATAATGACTCATTTTTATTTTCAATGCATATTACCATGATAATTAAGATGACCGCCAATTTCTAAGCTATCATTCAATTCAGTTTTTAGACGTAATTCATCTGTACGATTGAATTTACTTTGGGGAAAAAATTTGGAAGAAAATTGTATATGAATGAAATGGAACAATCGCACTCATACATACGTTTCAATAACTTTTTATTTTAAATAATATCACAGTACCCTTTTCAGTTATTTTTTATAACGACTCTGATTGACTACATCATTTTAAATAATATCACAGTACCCTTTTCAGTTATTTTTTATTCTTTAGTAAAAAAGAACTGAAAAGGGTACTGTGATATTATTTACAAAAAAAAGTCAGTGATAAAAGTAGCCATGAGATAAAGGAAATACGTTTCAATAAACAAAAACCGTTCAAATCAATTGTTTTTTCGAATACCGAATAGTCTTACCGTGGATATAAGTATAAGAGGTTACGCGGTGTCGTCTGTCTATCAGCCTACTTGATGTAATCTACTTACAGCACTTTTGATTTAAAAAAAAATCATCTAGGAATAACTAAATAACGACTCTGATTGACTACATCAGCTGTTGGAGCGCACAAGGTGCAAACAAAACCGCCCAACGTTTTGGCGACAAGTCTACAAAACAATGTCTCTAACAATGTAGCATATATATAAGACTAGTAGCTTGTAGTCTGCAACTTGTAGCAATGTAGCATGTAGATAAGACTAGTTGGCTAGTAGGTTACTATTCAATATTTTTAGTATTTAGTAGCTTAGTATTATTTTGGTTAGTGGACACAAGGCAGAAGGCCTACCTCCACGTTCATTGTCACCCCAAAAAGTAGTATCAAATTAAAAAATGACGGGTCACGCTTGAAGGCCAGTTTTGCCCTCGCGCCAGGTCAGCAGATGTGTGACCTTCGAGGGGGGGGGTCTGGAGGGGATTGACATGACCTTATGGGGAGGGGGAAGGGTGAAGGGTAATGCTGCGGTGTGTCCAACTGAATTATTATAAAATATGTTGGTGTGAGCCGAAAACATGTCTAGCTCGTGCTGGACAGTCTGCCAGTAGGCCTACATGTTATTTTTAGTGATGAGTACACGTTAAAATTGTGATAACTGCAAGTTTATATTCTTTTCTTTTTTTTTATTGCGGATGATGCCCACATAAGTATTTTAGCTTGTGCGTGGGTAATGGATAATGAGTGCGAAGGTGATTGATGAAGTGAAACAACAACGTTTAAACAAATATCAGTCTTATTAAATCAAAGGAAGAGGTTCCAAACCCAAAATTTTGTCTCTTAAATTTATAAAAAAAGGTTATCATGAATTATTTCTTAGACGGGTAGGCTATTACACGATAATAGCTCTATGACATATTTCTATTATCAAACATTTGTGATGAAATATTACCGTGTAATGAACCAAATATTATAAATAATCATATTCCATGTCATATGTTCTCCTATGGAGAACATATTTATTTGTTTGTTTGTTTGTTTGTTTGTTATGATGGTTATAATATCTTTGATAATAGATGTATGACATAGAACTATTATCGTGTAATACTGGCCTAATACATTTATTTCCACACCAAAAGAAAAGTTCCACAACCTTTGAGCTGTATATTGAAAAAAATATTAGAAAATTAAATATAAATATATTAAATACATCAGAGTCACGCTGAAGTCCCAAAATTATGAATTCCAACTCCATTTTTACTCCTTTTAACTTCATCCTACTTGAACTGTTGATGATAATTAACTTATAATAGTATTACGTTTATTACTTCCACTTTAACAACAGAAGCCTACTCACGGTTCCGTTGCTTGTTTGCGGGACTGAGCAACATCGCACTGGCGGTTCGTGCCCACCAAACAGGTGAAGTGCTGTACTGTAGAAGATACCAGCACTTCACCTGTTTCGTGGACACAAGCCGCCAGTGGCAACATGTCATCCGACCAGCAACGAAAACGTGAATACTGTTGAAGTGAAAGTAGATAAATGAAATTTATTATTTAAATTATTTATTTTTTTAAATTCAATCATTTTTCAAAATTAATTGTTGAGGACTAGATAATTTTAGAAAAATATTTCACTAATAACCTATTTTCGGTAACTATGCCACGTTTACACCGGATTGTTAATAACATTTTTTAATAACTTTCTTGAATAACGTATTATTATAGAGACTTATATATCATATGACTTATTATATAGAAGTTATTAACATTCCGGAGTAAACGGTGCTTTATATCGTGAATTTTCTGTGCATTATCATCTTCCACTTATTATCATAAATAAGACATAATTATCACAGAAATAAATGTATTTTCAAGTCATTGAAGAAAACACTTCTTTTAAATTACCAATAAAAGAAAATTTTTAAATTACCAACATGCAAAGAGAATTTCAGATCATTAAAGATGAATTATTAATATGAGATTCTTTGTCTTGATTTTGGATCAATCTAGACTCCATATCAGGACTCCTCAATTTCGCATATGAATGACTAACTCACGTCTAGAACAATACAATGGGAAGGGGGCAATCATTTTAATCGCCATCACTATCATGAAAAAAGGAGAGTAGAATAGAAATGTTGTGAGGCAGGATGATAATGTGTAAGAGAGAAAGAGAAAAAGTGTGTGAGAGAAGTTGATAATAAGTAGAAGAGAGGAAGAGATAGTGTGAGAGAGGATGATGATGAGTAAAAAGAGAGTGAGAGAGTTTGAATATGGCGGATTGTTGAGAGGGAAGGGTGGTTGGTAAGGGCTAGCGAGGATGGATTCATTAGGATAAAACAGGACCCGTAGAAAAAGGAAAACAAAAGACAAATGCAAGTCCTTCCTTCTATTCAGCCAGAGTCCATCCGCTTTCGACCAAGCTGAACTCCCCTTCTGTTAATCATTCGCACTTTCCCCACTCTTCTGCTTTTGTTTTTACTTCTTCTTCTTCTTCTTCTTCTTCTTCTTCTTCGTTCTTCTTCTTCTTCTTCATTTCAACTTCTTTTTCCCTAATTTTTTGTCTTCTGCTTATCATAATTCTTCGGCAGTGTCTACTATTTCAATTTATCGCTCTTCATTTATTACTGTATGTCTTGTTTCCTTTCTAATTGAAATCCTTTCTTTTCCTTCTTCTCATTCTTCATCATCATTGTCAACTTCTTCTACTTCATTTCGTTTCCTTAACTTATCACTATTTCTTACTAGTTTTAAAATTTATTTTTTCCATCGTAACTGTTCGTTTATTCCTCTTTCTCAACTATTTCTGCTATTTTGGCTCTATTCATCTTTTACTTCCATTTTGCTCCCTGGTTGCGCTCTTATTCCATTTCTTATGTCCTCTTATTCGTCTTTTCACGTCCCTCTCCTACGACTTTCTACGAGGTATTTCATGATCAGAATTCTTCTACTTATCACTTCCTCAAACTCTGTCATTTTTTTTTTTTTTGTTCACTTCTGCTTTCGTAGTTTCCCTTCACTTTTTTCTCCTTACTCTCCGTTTTCCTCTCTCGATCTTCCTTCTTTTGACTATTCTACTTCCATTCTTCCACTCATTTACATCTTTTTTACTTCCAACTACTTTATTAGCCTACCATTCCCATTCCATTTATGTAATATTCGTCTTCTCGCTATCAAACTACATTTTAATCCTCTTTATCTTTTCTTCTCCTCCTGCTTCTCATTCTTTTTTCTTTCTGTTTGTTCTTATCCAACTTTTTCGTCTACTTTTTCTTCTTATTCTTCTTATTCTTCCTCTTCTTCCTTCTCCTTCCTTATTCTTCCTTCTTCTTCTTCTTCTACCTTCTACTTCTTCTTCCTTCATCTTCTTCCTTCATCATCATCTTCTTCTTCTTCTTCTTCTTCTTCTTCTTCTTCTTCTTCTTCTTTTCTTCTTCTTCTTCTCTTCTTCTTCTTCTTCCTTCTTCTTCTTCTTCTTATCTTCTTCTTCTTCTTCTTCTTCTTCTTCTTCTTCTTCTTCTTCTTCTTCTTCTTCTTCTTCTTCTTCTTCTTCTTCTTCTTCTTCTTCTTCTTCTTCTTCTTCTTCTTCTTCTTCTTCTTCTTCTTCTTCTTCTTCTTCTTCTTCTTCTTCTTCTTCTTCTTCTTCTTCTTCTTCTTCTTCTTCTTCTTCTTCTTCTTCTTCTTCTTCTTCTTCTCTCATGCTTTTCGACTAAATGCCAACTCCCTCATCATCACTGCTATCCATTCACCATTATATTGTCTCACCCTATACAATATTATTCTACAGCGACTTATGCTCTTCTCGCTTCCATACGTATTCAAGTGCTACAACTTAATAGTATACCTGTATTTACAATATTCTAGTGCAAGCTTTTCAAATGTGGTATATCTATATTTTTAGCAGAACAGCTGGCGACAATGTCCCTGAAAAACAACGCTTTCCACTGCCATCTAAATAATCACTCGAAAATTGCTGAAATGCCAGTTTCATCGTTGGTTTACAATGGAGAATTTCTATTGAGATTGAGCGAGAGGACATCCATTCATGTTCATATAGTAATAGGGCGAGAAGTATATCTATACTGCATTATCTATCTATCTCTCTATCTATATAGTATTCTAAAACCTACCATAGTCTATAGTCAAACGAAGAAGACATTCTGACAAGATGGAAAAATGACACCAGTTTGGTCAATATTGGTTCAAAAACTTTAAATTCATTGTCAATCTGTAGAAAACATTGTAATCTACAATTTGAGACCAAATTTATAATTTTTGAACCAATATTGACAATCTGTAGAAAACATTGTAATCTACAATTTGACACCAATTTTATAATTTATCAACCAATATTGACCAAGCTGGAGTCATTTTCCTATCTTGCCAGAATGTTTTCTTTGCTTGACTAGACTGTAGTTCCATATTAATTTTCTCGTTTTCTCTTAACTTGAAGAACAATATTGCTGGACTCCCACTCATTTTTCAATGATGTATGAGAAATCATTTCTTGTTCATATTCAGTGATAAATGCATGAATGAGGGGGAGTAATGTTCGAAAATGGATCTCTTATTGAAAATGAGAGGTAAAATATGTGTATAAAGGGTAAGAACATGTCAAATAAGGTGAGGCTTAAGGTTAGGCTGCGAGTGCTGCATAGTTTATACATAGTTCTACATCTATACTATATATCATATCATTCGATTTGTAGTAGCCTACTAATTTTCTCTTAAGCTGAGGCCGCACTGCCGGTGGGTAGAGCGTGGTGGGTGGAGGGTAGATGGTAAATCTATAGAACATACACACCATCCACAGTAATACATCCTATGAATGGTATGTGTTGAGCCGCCATCTTGAAATCCTTAAATATGGACAACATAACCTCAAAAAACAGTATGACATCATATAGTCTGACCAAGCAAAGAAGAGCCTCTGACAAGATGAGAAAATGACTCCAACAAGGTCAATATTGGTTTAAAAATTATTGATTTGGTCTCAAATAGTAGATCAGAATGTTTCTTACAATTGAAACCAAACCAATAATTTTTGAACCAATATTGACCGTGTTGGAGTCATTTTCTCATCTTGCCAGAGGCTCTTCTTTGCTTGTTCAGACTATACCATTCATACGATGTATTACTGTGGATGGTGTATATGTTCTATAGATTTACCAACTACCCTCCACCCTCCACGCTCTACCCACCGGCAGTGCGGCCTCAGCCTCGGCTACTGTATTTATTAAAACTTCAAAATAATTCAAATCAAAGTACCCTATTTTCAAATATTTTCATATGATTTTAATATCATGAATGAACCTCAAGCCTAAGCCTAGCCTTAAGCCTCACCTTTTTGACATAGCCTATTCTTACCCATATTGTAATAGGAATGTGTTGTAAAAAAGTGGACCAATTAAAAATTTCAGTGTGATGAAAAATTGTTCATATACAGTATTATAATCATGTTCCCCATCACTGGCGCCAAGAATATAGGCGGTAGGGGAATGTCTGTAATAAACTCAGCTCTCCCAGGACAGTCGGCGAACTGTCTGGAGATTTCATCGCAGTGAGTGAGTGATTTTCAATAATGATTGTCAAAGTATTGAGATGATGGCCATTAAAAACTATCTATAAAATATAATCTCTACCAATAACTTACTTGGTTTTCATAAATATCTTAAAATGAAAAGATCCGACTTTGTTTTGACTGGAAAAATTTTCTTTAGATCCAGGAAATCTAGTTTTTTAACATCTGAAATGAAATGAAAATTTGTTTATTCTCAAAAAAGCAACATGTTACAATCACTTGAAAATATATAGGTATAGAATGATTTCATAGAATAGGCTAATACTCTCCACCTAGAAACTAGTCTGTGTGTGGGGAGGGATCTTGTTTCAAATCAATTCCAATCTAATTTAATATTCCATCGAATAGTTCGAGTTTATCGAATAATATAGACGATTTTCAGAGTAGATACGGCAAAAAATATATTAATAGTTTGATGCTTTGAGAAACATCATGTTTGCAAACAAGAAAAATACAATTGTCATCCATAAAATTATATCACCTTACGGTGTTTTTATTTTTTGCAAAAGCGATTGCTTACAACAGATTGAATACAGAGCAGAGCAATCCACTCGTATATATAGACTAAAAATAATAATTATAATATTCTTGTAACCTGGTCTGGTGTTAGAGTTTTCAGGTCGCTCCTGATCAATTTCAGGGCCTCTGACACGACTGTTTTAGAATAAATGTTTATAAATAACTTAAAAACAGTTTATCATGCTTTGGTTCAATCAGTTTTACAATATGGATTAGTAATATGGGGTGCTGCATATGACGTATACATAGAGAATCTTTTCATATTTCGAAAAAATATCATAAAAACAATACTAAATAGTTCAAGGTTATACCCAACAAACTCAATTTTCCAAGATTTTAATGTTTTTACAGTGAGACAGCTTTATATCGGGATGCTACTGAAATATAAAAATAAATTTCCAAAACTGAACAAAAACATTTATAATTTTAGACCAAATGTAACAGAATAATTTCAAATTTATATCACTAGGCTTTCATTGATCAGAAGACAACTAATTTACACAAGTAGCAAATTGATTAATACAATTCCTTTTGATCTGGATCGCAAAATTTCCAAAAAGAGCATAAAAGAATGGATATAGCAATTTGATGTTTTTACTTTTACATTCTATTCCTATTATTTTATTTTATAACGCTTCCTTTGGTGGCACTATAGTGTGGTTGTCATGCTATAATTAATTTATTGATAGAAAAGTGTCTAAGGTTCTCAAATTATACTGTAATTTTCTACTAAAATTGAGCTACAAATGATTTCTTATTGTAATACTTTTAAATATTATGATTAACTTCGAATATGTTTGAATAATGTTATGTTTTAAGTTTATATAATTTTTTTTTCTTGCAACACTCACCAGCGGGCAAAGATATTCTTTTTGCTAGTGAAGCCTAGACTTTTTATTAATTTTCTTCAATATGTCTTACATTTACATAATCTTATTGTATTTATATTCCTTAACTCTATTTATGTAATTATGAAGATTTTGTAATATGTACTGTAACATTTTATATTAATGGCAATAAAAATACTGAATACTGTTTTTAGGCAGCAGGGACCGACGGCTTGGCGTGTCCATTCGAAACACGGGAAGTGGCCCGAGAAAATTCGTGGTCCCACCTGGAATCGAACCCGGGACCTAGACTAAGTAACACTAGTAACATACATATACTAAGTTACCATAGACTGGGTCTTATATCTACGGTTCAACTCAATATTCTCACACAAATTATGTCATTCAGATAATCGTGCCCAATTATTATAAAAGCAATACTCATCATGCCTCCCTCATTTTTGCTCCATTGTAATCTATGACACGTGGTTCAAAATGGATTTACGCGCATGCGTCATACGTGAGTCTAAGCAAAGAAGACAACCTAACAAGATGGGAAAATGAGTCCACCTCGATTAAAATTTGTTCAATATTTATAAATTTGGTCTTAAATTGTAGATAAAAGTTTTATCTATAATTTGAGACCAAATTAATAATTTTTGAACTGATATTGAGCGATCTGGAGACATTTTCCCATCTTGCTAGAATGTCTTCTTTGCTTGGGTAAACTATACGACCATCGCCGTATGTGTCCAGTCAGGCTAGTCATATTGTGAGCCCTTCTGACTGATTCCAAACAATGGCCTCCAAAAGGGTATCCCGCCCTTAGTTCTACATGCATTATGTAGATCAGCTGACCAATCCTGGTTGTGGAAAATTGCAGGGGTCATTTCATCCCACACAATACACCCCGATCTAGCAACGGCCAATATGATCAAAGACATTGTCCGCGTTTAAAATGACTGCTGCGACCGAAAGCACGTCAAACTGAATAAATAGGAGAGGAATGACAATAAAAAAGAGGACAAAACAGAGGAAGACAATAAAAATAAAGAAAAACAATAAAAGGCGAACAAACGTCCTTTTGTCACCCCCTTCGTACAGGATGTATGATAATTAAAAAAACATGCAGATCACTTTTCTGAGCGTTTTTGAACAGATGATCTATGGTAAACAATAGCGTACAGGGTAGCCTATACGGGCATTGAATAAAGCCATGAATGAGAATACATTATTGGATCAATATTTGGTGTGGTATGGTGGTAGTAGAAACATGATTGGAAAGATGGGGTCATTTTCTTTATATCGTTCATTCATTTCATGATGCTGAAATTGATAGATTTCTTCTTTATTTTGAGTAAAAAATATACATTTCCAAGTCAATCATACATTTTTTCCTGTTACGGAATGTAGGCTACTCATACTTGGTGTCCAGCTTACTTAGGATCAATTCTCGGACTAAGAATAAGCTTATTTTCTGTTGAAAATAAACTTCTAAAAACCTGAAAGCTATTTTACAAAATTTATTTTGAAACGAGAATGCTTTTTCAAGGAAATTACACGGTGATTTTATTAATTTTTAGAATTATTATCCTACACTGTGATTCATAAGCTTCCTTTGTTGATTCTGGCTCAGCGTAGGCTTTTTCCAAGTCCGTCCATTTGTAATACCATTTGTTGCTCCGCCCACTAGTAGTGGGAGTAGGAGGGACGGGCTTTAGTTAGCAGCCAATCAGGAAGCCCCATTTCAACTCGGCCATTTCGAATTAGCTCCATCCATTTTCTGACTCGGTTTGCGAATCGGATACTTTATAGAAATTGAGTGAAACATATAAAAAATATGAAGTTGATATTTTCATGAAATCAAAGCTTAGAATAAATTTTACATTCTGTACGTTTCGTCTCCCATCATGAATAGTTGTATGAATCTGGCTGAATAGTAATAATTAATCTGGATAATTCTATCATTCTCATAAATTACGCCTAATCTGACTTTCTTGAACTTATCGTTATCGTAGTTCTCTTGATAGAAAATACTTCTGAAGAAATAAATTAATCCTCAAATTCAGTTCATCAGTTATTGATGATCCCAATTTGTTTTAGATTCATTCACTATGATTCATTAACTCGAATCAAGTTCCTAAAAATTGAAAATTTTAAGAAATTCCACATTTATCTTGGAAATCAATTATCAGTTTTATGCAACACTCATTACATTGCCATGGAGGGTAATATATATATTATCAAACTGATCATTTTCTAAACCTTATATTCAGACCTATTCCGCTTGGAAAATACTTACTTAAGTATCTCATTTATTGCCTTTCGGTATTTTAGTATACTGTGGTCATTGTTTTTCACAATTAAATGTTTTATTCAATCTCAATCATTGATAATGGAATATGCTCATCTTAAAACAAAATAAAATACAAATTGAAACCATAAAAGCATCATGAAACTTACAGTCATCTGTTAAATCAACTACTTCTTTGCTACATAGTAAGCCAAAAATTTAGGCGGTTTCATATGCTTTTTGTGTAATTTAACAGCTAATTAGAGTTGTAATTTAGCTATGCCCTACTCCTTAGAAAAAGCATAGGCTACAATACAAATGGACTAAGTATATACTTAGGTTTACTTCATTAACCGCTATAACTAGATGATGTTTTTGTAATCAATATAGACAATTAGATACACTTTAAATACACTTTTAGATACACTTCCAATTAGATACAATTAAATGGATACACTTTACTTTAGCTGTTAGTAGATTACATCACGTAGAAGAAACAGACGAAACCTCCTAAGTTTTTGACGTCATTTATACCCCACCTCAACGTTCACGCCTATCTTACACATCCCCTTCTATCACTGATAAGTGTCTTGAAACACATGCTAAATACATACAACTCCCTCTCAATCCACAAATCTCCCTGAAGATCTTGCAGTATGGTCTGTCCAAGCAGAGAAGACCCTCTGGCAAGATGAGAAAAATACTCCAGCTCGGTCAATAATTGTTCGAAAATTATCAATTTGAAATCAAATTGTAGGAAACAATATGATCTACTATTAAGGCTGCATATATAATTTTTAAACAAATATTGACCAAGCTTGAGTCATTTTCTCATCTTCCCAGAGGGTCTTCTTCGCTTGATCAGACTATACCTTCTCTGCGCAGTCTTCCGAAGGCCGTTCAAATCTGCCATTTTGCATAGGACTCGAATCCTCGCCATTGAATTATTTTGCATGGGACCTGAGTAAGATTCACACCCAACATCGGTGAATATAGTTGGAGAAGATCTGTTGTTACATAAACTTTACATTCTAACTGGGTGTCTTCTCAAGTGTATAGTTGTAGAAGACCCATCGTTACATACACTTTACAGTGTAACTGGGTATCTTCTCAACTACAACAGTTCTGGGGACAAACTTTTTCCCCAGGGATTGATAACTGACTCCTCAACAACCCCTTCCTCGAGGCAACCGAGGGTTCTCATTTAAATAATTTTGACCCCGGCTCTTTCCTTAAGGACCGCCGCTGACGAGGTGGCGACCGCCCCTTGTCCTTAAGGATACAGTACGCCTTAAGGACAAGGACCAACTCTAAATGGCTATGTTTGCACCTCGAAATTTGAATAATCAAGGTCGATCTCTCGCTACATGATTCACTATCTATGCTAATGTCTGCGGGACGGACGAGAGAGGGACCTTCTCCAATTTGCTGGGACTTCACTCTGTTAGTCCACACTTTAGCCCTTTTATTCAGAGTGTTTCAGGGAAAGATACTAAACTTCTAAACCTTACTGCATTTCTTATACCATAATGTGACAAAATCGACAAATCGTAGCACATGTGAAAAATCAGTATTGAATGAAAGGATAAAATCAAATCCTTTTTTTCCTCTTTGAGTAGTTGTGAAATTGATATTGTGGTAGTTATCCATAATAAGTGAAAAGACAAGACGTTGTCAAACCACTGATTTATTAGAAAATCGAGATACCGGTTTCGGTTGCTACACCATTATCAATCTCTGGTAAACTGAGTTTTCTGACTCGATTTTCTAATAAATCAGTGGTTTGACAACATCTTGTCTTTTCATTTATTATAAAATCAAATCAAATATTTTTTATTTTGACACTTGAACAATACAAGCTGTTACTAGTGACTTGAGATACCGCTTTCGGTTGTTACAACATGATCAATCTCTGGTAAACTATGGTTAAACAATCATGTACAAGTAGCGTCAGAATGAAGTTTTCTATCATTTTTATAGATTGAATATAATAGTTCATCCAGCTAATTCCCTCGGAATTGAAAATCACTTACTCATAGTCTATCATATTTTTCCTATTATCTACTATTCAAGTTACAGACCTCCAACTGATTTCACTGTATTTGAATTCTTAATTTTGTGAGAGTCATAATGAATCATTACGTGGACCATTTTTTCTTCAACTGCAGTTTATGAAATTCATGATTAATCTGGTCAATTTTCATGACTAACTCTGTATTCACCATTGAGGCTATGTAAGCATAGTGCATGCGCATATGCTCTTATACCTAGTTTATACGATGCCAATTGGCGAGAAGATTGTCTTTTGCCAATTGTTCTGTATAATTTACAGCTGATGTAAAGTATCTATTGTATCTTTTCATTTTGAGATTATCATCTATGCATTGCCAAATAGAAACTCTAATTGACAATATCAGCTGTTTGCGCCCGGTATCAGTTTTCTCGTGTAAACTAGGCAAAACAACTAAGGTTGTCAATTGGACATGCCTAGGTTCTAGTCATGCCTTGATAGTTTCAAAATCAAAAGATTTAATACATACTTTACATCAACTGTAATTTTCTGAAGACAATATTGTCTCGCCAATTAGCATCGGATAGCAATAATATTATCGGATGAACCTGGCATTATACAGAGTGTTTCAGGAGGAATGTGCAATACTTCTCAGGCTGATTCTTACACCAAGTAGACAAAAAAGTTCCATGGGACCAACCCCCAAAAACGCTTTGTTGCCGAGATAACAATGGCGGAAAATTGAGATGTTTCAAAAAATATTTATTTTTCTAATTTTTAGAGGCTTTACTGAGGCTCTAAAATAATCAATTCTTATGTAAAATTAGCTGAGGAATTCAATGAGACCAGTTCCAAGTCTGTAACTTCAACGGTTATTGAGATAGTTGAAAAAAATATGCTTTAAAACGCCATTTTTCTACAAGAAGGGTTATAACTGGATAAGGAATCATAACGCAGAATCGCTACTAAACACAAATTCATCACTTGTGCTATGTTTTCTCAATTTTGCGATTTTTGATCGCCATTACTGAGATTTGGGTAAGATTTACACAATCGCCGCCATTCAACTTTTTCTTCAGAATCCGACTCTTTTCAACTTCCATTAATAAAAATCACAATTTTATGATTCCTTATCCAGTTATAACCCTTATTGTTGAAAATATGGCGTTTTCTAGCATTTTTTCCTAATTATTTTAATAAACGTTAAAGTTACAAACTTGGAACTGGTCTCATTCATTTCCTCAGCTAATTTTACATGGGAATTGATTATTTTAGAACCTTAGTGAAGTCTCTGAAAAATTTGAAAAATCTCAATTTTCCGCCATTGTTATCTCGGTAACAAAGCGTTTTTGGGGGTTGGTCCCATGGAACTTTTTTGTCTGCTTGGTGTAAGGAATCAGCCTGAGAAGTATTGCACATTCCTCCTGAAACACCCTGTATAGTTGTGCCAAGAACAGGAGAGCCTCTTGCAAGATGGCGGAGGGAAGTGAGAGTGTAACTACGCATGCGCAGAACTTTGAATTCTAGGGTAAAATCACTTCAGCCAACCAACCGTTTTTACACTAATCGTAATTATATTGATTTCACGAATGAAAATATTTTTTATTCATTTATTTATTCAATTAATGACATAATTATGAACTGAGACAGAAAAAATAGTCTAAGCCTGTAAAAATATTTCTTCCTAAATTTGGTTATACTAGAACAATTTTCATTTCGACTACTGGCAGCAGTGAATGGCAGCCATGTTGCCAAAGGCTCTTTTGTGCTTGACACAACTATAGCTAGTGTGAAATAAACCAACAGCTCATGCTCTGTTTCTTAGCGAGCGTAACATGACCTTACTGTACTTTTCAAGTATAATTTACAGTATGAAAACTCTTTCTTTCAGGTTTTCAGTATGGAACTTGCTTATTTGCTTGACTACGCGCAGTTATGGAAGTCAACTCCACATTATTTTCAGAAAATGAAAGATGAGAAATAATCATAGAAAAATAATAAAGATGATCAATGTGAGAAGCAAAATAAATGAAAGTAGGCCTAATATAGAAGAAGATGGGTTGAAGCAGGCGAGTAAGAAGAAAAATTCGAAATCAGCAAGAAAAAAAAGATTGAAGTAGAAAAGACAGCAAGAAGAGAGCCAGTGAGGCCAGTAGTCGACGACGTATGATATTGCAGAAATTCCACGTTCCTCACTTTATGCATTTCTGCCCTGTGCGCTGTGATACATGTGTGACTGTGAGGAGTAGTCTGTCCAAGCAGAGAAGACACTCTGGCAAGATGGGGAAATGACTCCAGCTAGGTCAATATTGGTTTGAAAATAATAAATTTGGTCTCAAATTGAAGATTAAAATGTTTACTACAATTTGAGAACACATTTACAATTTTTGAAACAATATTGAACGAGCTGGAGATATTTTCCCAACTTGTTGGAATGTCTTGTTTGCTTGGACAGATTGTACCCACGTGAGAGGGGGTTGGGGGGAATCACTCGACCGTGAGTGCGTATCTGAATATGTTGAAGGGGAGGTAAGGGATGGGGGGGGGGGGTGTTCTTGGGCCGTACCCACTGGGGCGTAGACGAATTCGAATAAGATACGTTGCGAATCACCGAGCAAAATTCTCGTTATTACCGACAGTAGAGTAAAACCCTTGCTGAAGGAGTTTTGAAGATGGGTGAATGTGGGTGGGAGGGAACACAATAGGGGATGAATGGTGAGGAAAAGAGTCGGAAGAGAAGGTAAGGGAAGGAAGAGAATAGAGGAGGAGTGATAGGAATAAGAAGAAAATGGGATGGAAAAGTTGTGGAAGGAGGGGAAGGTGGAAATTAAAAAGGAGGAAAAGAGAGAGAAGGAAGAATGAGAAGAAGATGGGGGAAAAGAGGTAGAATAAAGTGAAGAAGGAAAAGAAGAGGAGAAGGAGGTGGTGGACACAGAGGAGAAGGTGGTGAAGGGGAAGGGGAAGGAGGAGGAAGAGGAGGAGGAGGAGTAGGAGGAGGAGGAGGAGGAGATGGTGGAGGAGGAGAAGGAGGAGAAGAAGGAGAAGATGTGTGAGAAGAGGTAGAATGAGGTAAAGAAGGAGAAGAAGAGGAGGAGGAGGTGGTGGACAAAAAGGAGAAGGAGGAGAAGGAGAGGAGAAGGAGGAGGAAGGAGGAGGAGGAGGAGGAGGAGAAGGAGGAGAAGGAGGAGGAGGAGGAGAAGGAGGAGAAGGAAAAGAAGGAAAATAAGGGTGAGTAGGAGGAGAGGGAGTAGGAGATGGGGAAGAAGGAAAAACAGGAGAAGGAGTAGGTGGAGACGGAGGAGGAGAAAGAGAAGGAGGAGAAGAATGAGGAGGAGGAGGAGGGAGGAGAAGGAGAGAGGAGGAGAGAGAATAAGAAGGAGTAGTAGGACGAGAAGGTGGTGGAGAAAGACGAGGTGAAGGAGGAGAAAGGAGGAGAAGAAGAGGAAGGAAGAGGATTGGAACTGAAAGATGGCGGTAAGAGATTAAGGAGAAGGAGATGGAGGAGATGGAGAAGTAGTAAAAGTAAAAGAAGAGAGTTGGATAAGAATTTCACCTCCCTATCCATACCTACGGTAACTTGCACACGTTGTATTGTAATATGTAACGTTTTCATATATTGTCGAGCTTACTCACTCGAAAGCTTCAGTCGGCTACCTATCCTCACGACATTCTCTCACTCAAACCTTATTTCTCCCGTTTTTTCTGTCAGTGGATATCTCACTCCCCTGGCTTATATTTGATTACTCTTTCTTCTCTTCATATCTGAAATAGTCACAATTTTCTTTTCATAAAGGTCTTTCTTGCCTACGCATGCAATGTTTTCGTTCAATTTTGAGCTGGGTTTAACCGTGGAGAAAGTGAAGTAGAAGATATACTTCAACTAACATGTTATTCTGTATGATTTAACTATCATAACTTTTATTTTAACTAGTGCAACTTTAACTATATACTTTGTCTATTGTTGAACTTGAAGTTCGTTTCGTTTCAAGTAGGCCTATATCATTTTTCCACCAATACATACTAGTAACTAAAACCAAGTTTAAACCAAGTTGAGTTGGGATAAGTTTTAAGGGTTTTGGTCCATACATATAATTGGTCTAACACAATATTAATACAGATATTTTCATTTAAAATAATATATCAGACATATTTTTTATTTTAAATAATTATTAAAGTAAACTTTATGAATCATTTTTTCAATGCATTATATGTTTCAACTAACTATAGTCATTTTCAAATGCAAAAACGCTTGAGAATATTTAGGAAACAATATTAACACACTAATACTCTGTTACTTGAAGATACTCTGGTACTCTGCATCTTGAATAAAATTTAGGGCATGGAATATTAGAGTACTCACCAGGAGAACAGGAGGTAACTGATTATAAATGAGTAATTTTAAATCCACTTTCTTCAAATCTATTCTATTCTTTTCATCATTTTTAGTAAACTTGGTGCATAAAATAGCAATAAAATATTTTTCTTTTCAATTTTTATATCTTTTCAAACTATATAAATTGGTGGATGGATTTGTTCTCCAAAACTTAACACGAATAATATGTTTCGTCATTAATTTTTTAAGCAAATGGTGAATAATTCTTTCAACAATGAGGTGTTTCTACTCTTTATAGTAGTGTACTGTTCATTATTCATCCATTCATTCATTCATCCACAGGAAATAGTCAACTTATTGGCTAAAAACACACTAACGTCCAAAACGTCTGTGTTGAAAAACTGTGCGTTTGTTGAATCCAATCGACTACCGAATGTGGAATCTACTTCTAGTTCCTCTAAAATGGTGGAACTACGTTTAAGCTCTGTGATTGGACGAGACACTCACTCCCACTCTCAACAACAAGCTAGCCAATGTGAGCCGAGTATTCAAGAGAAGGCCGGCTAACTTGTCTATTATTTCACTGGAAGCTATTGGATGCAATAAAGTGCATTCTAAGGATTAGAATAACTGTAAAAATACTGTTTTCGAATACTATAAAATTAGTTTTTACAGGAAATACTGTAAGGCATTCTTACATCTTCCAAAATACTTCCATATCTCATTTCCTACATTTCTTCCCTCGTCAATTTCAATTCTCTTCCTATATTCACTCCTTATAAGTTTCACAGTAATGCAACTCATATTAAGCATTGAAAACTTATATTAAATTCTCTCCTTATATGTTTTGCAGTGATAAAATTACGGTATACTCTGTCCAAGCAAAGAAGAAATTCTGTCATGATGGGAAAATGACTCCAGCTCGGTCAATATTGGTTCAAAAATAATAAATCGAGCCTCAAATTGTAGAAAACATTCTGATCTACAATTTGAAACCAGATTTATAATTTTTAAACCAATATTGACCGAGCTGGAGTAATTTTTCCATCTTGTTAGAATTTCTTCTTTGCTTGTCTAGACTAGCGGTGTATATGCATTAATGGAGAATCTTGGAACTTCTAAATAACTAGTGCATTCGAAGAATTTAATAAAGACAAAGAAATCCAGCCGAGCCAGTAAAGGCATCCTTATACTTCACCAGGGAACTAATGATGCTGTAATATACATTCTCGGGGGAAAAAATGTGATGAAAAGGTTCCCTACATTGTCAAGTTATGAGAGCGCTAGATTTAGGTGTAGGAAATTTGAATATAATTTCTACGTCTTTCATTATTCTGCTTTCTGGGAAGAGTTTTGATGTAGATTCTATCATGAAGGGGAATTAAAAGATGCTTCTTCTCTATTGTAAATAGTAGATGAATGATACTGAGATAATAATGATTCTTATTTGAGGAACTGTAATATTCTTTTTAGTAACCCTTACTTTATAACCCTTTCTCTCTAAGGCCAGTATTACACGATAATAGTTCTATGATCATAGTTGATCATATGGAAAGGGATGAAAATACGAAATCATATTTTTGTCTCTTTCCATATGATCATAGAAATATTATCGTGTGATACTTGCCTAAAAAATGATTAGGTTTTTAAATCGTGGAATGTATAGAATGAAAGTTGTTTACTAACTTCAAAGTTTCTATCAAGAAGGGAAACTCAAATAATATGCTTCTTTCCTCTTGATACTGAGATCATGATTTTCCATTTAAGGAACTGTAACATTCCTGTTCTTTCATTCTCTATTCTATTACTGTTTTGTGAGAAAGTGATTGAGTTTTCAATTTATGAAATCTTATAGAATGATAGTTGGTGTTGGTTACAAATTATTGGAATAATATTATAGTCTTACTATTCTTAAATTAGAAATTAATATAATTCGCTACATTCATGCATATAGAGAAATCAAATCTTATAAATCCTTTTCAGACTAGAAATACATGTTTGCTTATTTATTAATCAAATTTATTAATTCAATTACTGTTAGATCAATCGTCGATGTGCAGATATTTTTTGAATTCGATTTTCCATACAACTGGAATTGAATAAATTATAAGCACATTATGATAAATTGATGAAAATCAGAATCTCAAACGTAGGCTACTCTTTCCACGGATGAAAAATCTATACATTCATTCATCATTCAAGTCATGAATAATCTATTCTTCCAATTCATGTTAACACATGATTTAGTCCCATCATCACCACACTCTCACACTTCCTCTCTCACTCTCTCTTTTCTATTCTCTCTCTTCTACTAACTTGCTCCCTCAACAGGCTAGATGAACAAATGGGCCTTATCTTTCTTAGCTTACCTGCCAAGTTTTAGCCGCGTTTTTGGCAATCTTTCCCGGGGGAACATTTTCTGTTTCCGGGTTGTAAGGTTTGGGGGTTTTCCGGGTGGAGGCTACTCTCAAGTCATACAATTTGATACGTTTCAATTTTATTTAGATAGATTTTGAATTCAAAGGTGATAATAATTATTATTCATAATAGTAACAATCACTGTAATTTTTTATTTGGTTTCAAATAAAGCAGGTTTGAAGATGAGGATATGACCATATTTATTAGAATAATGTTTAGTTACAATTGAGAATAGATTAGTTTTGTTTTGTTTTGTCTATGAGGGTGAAGCCCACATGAGCTCTTAGGCTTGTGCGTGGGTAATGAAATGGATGATAGATGACGACTACTTTTTTTATGTAGTCGGGACCGACGGCTTATCGTCTCCTCCGAAAGACGGGGTGGCCGTTTTTATGTGATTGTGCTGTGGTCAAAAATTGTTTCCCCGCTTGGGACTTGAACCAGGGTCCACCTGGTTATCAGACCGGCGCTTTACCACTCCTCCAACGAGCCACCCTTAAGATAAATCATTAGAATATAGCATTATCATTGGAACATTTTTCATGAAAGATCATCATAATTATTCAATCCACAGAAAGTGATCCTGATTTATCAAGAGAATGGATACTAACTTTCATTCCATTTATAAATTCGTTTCAAAATTACTTATAAGCGGAATTACAGACACTGTTCATAACGTCCTTCTTTCTAATTCTAATGAAAATGTTACGAATAAAGATTATGTTCATGTTTACAATTGAATATTGATATTTTAGAAATAACTGATGAAATTTCAATCAAAAAATCCATTTTAGGCTCACAAAAATCCAACATAGCCTAATACATTTCATACAAGAATAGCCTGATATAACAAAAATATTTGTTTGGAATATCAGTCAATTAAGAATGTTTTCTAATATTCATGCTATTTTTGAGTATTCAAAATAAATCTATCACTCGGTTCTTGATTCATTGATTTTGTAATACAGAAATAATACACAGAATCGCTCCAACACAACCTTCCGATGAAGAATGTCTTGAACTTGACTTGAGACGGAAGGGAATGAATGAGTCTGGTATCTTTGTAAAGGGTATGAGGGGAAGTTAGTGTTGTGTTGGAGGGGATTGGAACTAAAGAAACTAACAACGTAGCAACCACTGGCGGCTCGTACCCACGAAACAGGTGAAGTGCTCGTATCTTTTACTGTACAGCACTTCACCTGTTTCGTGGGCACGAGCCGCCAGTGGTAACAACGCTTGTTTGTGATACCGTAATCATAAATCTTGCACAATTTCTATCCGAAAATCTTACCCAAAAAAATATCATGTTACAGTACTGGAATACATTTCATAAGAAAGTATCCCCAATAGAAATTGTTATTAAACAAGAGTAGATAAAACGGTTTGAAACTCCCGCCCGATTCAGGGGTTGAAGTGGAAGTAGTACCACATCCCCTCACCAGGCAGCGTAGCAGTACGAAGCGCCCCCAGCACTTTAGTTACTAAATTCGCCGCTACGTGCCACCACTCTACAATCATTTTTGAAAAAAAGTGGTGTGAGGGTTGCCTACCCACCCCTGTAGCGTGCAGCTTATAGTCTATCCAAACAAAGAAGACCCTCTGGCAAGATGGGAAAATTACTCCAGCTCGGTCAATTTTGGTTCAAAAATTATCAATTCTATATCAAATTGTAGGAAACAATTTGATCTACTATTAAGACCACATTTATGATTTTTGAAGAAATATTGAACAAGCTGGAGTCATTATGCCATCTTGCCAGAGGGTCTTCTTTGCTTGGACGGACCGTATATAAACAAACGAAGCGTTGTTATTGAGATCAGTAATGAAAACTTTGCAGTTCATGATTCAAGCAGAAAGATGCGTCTATAGTTTGTGCAAGCAAAGAAGACATTCTGGTGAGATGGGAAAATGACTACAGGTCGGTCATTATTGGTACAAGAATGATTAATTTGGTCTCAAATTATAGATTAGAATGTTTTCTCAATTTATAATTTTTCAACTATTGGCCTATTGACTACAGTAACTATTTTATAAGTAAATTATATTATAGTCACTGCAGTTATGACCGATCTGTAGTCATTTTCCATCTTGCCAGAATGTCTTCTTTGCTTGAACAGACTATATTTTCATAAGTGCCGCGGTCGGTATAAGCGATGAAAACTTTCTTGTAGTTTATAACATGATTGAATGGCTTGCAATTTTTTGTATTGTAATTAATCTTTTCATATGATATTCATGTTTTATTTGGATGATCTTGTCTTATACGAATCGAGTCACGAAATTACTGATCTCTGAATTTTATTTTGTGAATGCGAGGTGTTTAAAATTGCTATTAATTCAACACATATTAGGAATCATTGTTATTAACACAACACATATTGCAATCATGTTTGGAATCCTATTAGGAATCATGTGTTGTATTAGAGTCTCTGTGGATTCTTAACATAGAAATTCAAGGTATTCATGGGAATGAACTATGAAACTGTCTCAACTGAAGTTATCTATTGAATTAACTAAGAAATCCAACCAATTATAACGATGAAATCAACGACAAACGTTGATGAAACTACATATTTTCAACGTGAGTAAAGTTAGCTAATTCGACAATGACAAAAATCGACAATACCTAAAATAACTATCTGCTCTATAAAACTCAGTGTTTTATTATTTATAAATTAGAATCATATAATAGGCTACCTAAACTGAAATAAAATGCTCTCAAAATATTTAATAATTGAGAAATAGAATCAGCTTATTTCCAATATGGCGGCGAGCAACGCAAAGGTATTGTATCAATGATATGCTTTTGTGCTTTCTGTATCAATTTCGAACTTTTGTATCGCTACTGCGTATCATAAAGCCACCATGTGAAGAAGCCTTCAGGTGTAAAATTAAGAAATTTATATTCTTAGAGAATCGAAAATAACAATGGAATTACATATATAATGGAATGGTAGCATAATATAGACTGTCCAAGCAAAGAAGGCCGTCTGGCAAGATGGGAAAATGACACAAGCACGGTCGTTTTTTGTTCAAAAATTATCAATTTGACCTCAATTGTAGGTAACAATTTGATCTTCTATTGAGACATCCTTGAAAAAATATTGACCAAGCTGGAGTCATTTTCCCATCTTGCCAGAGGGTCTTCTTTGCTTGGACAGATTATACACTTTGATTCAACGAGAATCCTCCATTAAGTGCAAAACACTGGCGGCTTGTACCCACGAAACAGGTGAAGTGCCCGTATCTTTTACTGTACAGCACTTCACCTATTTCGTGGGCACGAGCCGCCAGTGGTGCAAAATCGAGCGAAACATGTAAGCACTAAACAAACATAAAAAATATCCTCCTCTATTATAAGGAGCAAAGTGTTGCTATCCATAATGTTCAAATAGAAAATCTGCGGCATCAATTTTTCCAAGCACTCGCACGCCACAAGAAAGGAAAATGTATACAACAAGGTCTCTACATCATCTGACAATTTCTTTTTCACGGGCTTTCTGTGACAGGTGGGTGAATGGGAAGGAAAAGAGAGAGGAAAGGGATGAAAAGAGAGAGAGAGAGAGAAGAAGTATGGAGGGAGAGAGATTGATGATGTAGGAGAAGAAGGAGAGGGTGAAATGGAAAAAGTTTTTGAGAAGGTGAGGTGTCATTTAAATGGATTGTAGCTGGAGATTTCCGGATCTGAGGTGAGGTACAGTCTAAGCGAAGAAGACATTCTGGCAAGATGCGAAAATTACTCCAGCTCGGTCAGTATTGGTTCAAAAATTATCAATTTTATCTCAAATTCAAGATCAGAATGTTTTCTACAATTTGAGATCAAATTGATAATTTTTGAACCAATATTGATTGAGCTGGAGTAATTTTCCCATCTTGCCAGAGGGTCTTCTTTGGTGGGACAGACTGGGGTGGACTGTGAGTGGCTAGCTTTGAGGAGAAAGGGTGAAGCCTGTGAGTGAGTTGCTAAGATGAATGAGGTGTGAGGCGAGGGTAGGAAGTGAGAGAAAGAATTGGAGAAGCTGGAGGTTATGGAGAATGAGGTTTAAGGGTGGGGGAGATGAAGTAAGAATTGGAGAAGGTGAAGTTAAGATGAGGAAGGTGGGAGAAGAAAAAAGGGAGAAGAGAGAGAGGAGGATAAGAAGAAACGTGAAGTGGAACAGAAGATTGAGAAATAGCGTGGAAGGAAGGGTGGGAGAAGGAATATGTGAAAAGGGGGAGGAAACGGGTGAACATAAAGGAGGAAATGTTCAAAATAAACAAGAGTAGAAAAAGATATGCAATAAAGGAGGAGGATAAGAAAAACTATAAACATCAAAGAGAACAGATGAGATGGACGAAGAGAAGTAGAAAAATTGAAAGAAGAATTGTGGGAGGACGACAATGTGAGAAAGAAAATAAGAGGTTCATAATGAGTTATGAGAGAATGATTGAATGATTAGAAAAAAAAGGGTGAGAAAAATATTGAGAAAAGGGTCAAGAATGACAAGCGCAGGAGAAAGAAGACCAAGGAAAAGAAAGGAGACAGTTAGAGAAACTGGAAATTATTGAGAAGAAATAAGAACAAGGAGAAGACTAGTAAAGATTAAAAGATTTAAGACAAGGAGAAGTGAAAATTTGGATAAACAAGTGAAAGAAATAAGAAAGGATGGGGGGAGAGAAAAAGGATGAAAAGACTAGAAGCATGAGAAAAATACCAAAAAAGTATAGAAAAATAATATGGAGAATGAGGAAAGAGAATTTATAAAAAATGAAATATAATTGGAAAGAATATTGTGAGAAAAATACAAGAAACAATATGAAAAGAAGAAGAAGTTTGTGTGTAAAGAAGAATGAAGGAAGTCCAAACGAAATTGAGATGAGAAGAAAGGAAAGTGGAGAGAAAGGTCACGAAGAAGATGGAGAACAGGAATCGAGAATAGTAAAATATCATAAGGAGAAGAAAAAGAGAAGTGAGATCAGGAGAGGCAGTTGAGAGTTGAAGAGAAGAAGAGCATGAAGAAAGGAAGTCGACAATTATGGAAGAAGAAGGAGAAGAAACAAAGATGAAAAGAAGAAGGAGACGAAATGGTAAAGAAAAAGAAGGATAAAAAGTGAGAAAGTGGTAGGTGAAAAGGAAGGGAGTTGACTGAAGAAAGGACATTTACAAAGTGTCAAGCACAGCATAGGAGTTTGACCGTGGATGTGAAAAAAGCTAAGCTTACCATCGGCTTTACCCCGTGTGGACGCCTTCTTCCATCCAGAATATCAAGTAGAACCCCGCCTGCAAAAAACGGCAACGCATCAATACTGATAATGACAGTAAAATGTGCAGTTCCAAAACATATTGACTAGTTTTTATTCAATCACATTTTGTTTTATTGTTTGCTAACTATCTTCTATTTTTTGTACCTTGGTCTTCTCAGGTATTCTAATTGTAAGTGGTGAACTAATGTAGAAGTTTATATTATTATTTATATTATATATATTATTATATATATATATATTAATATATTAATTATTATTTATTATAATATATTAATTATTACTTATTATATATATATACAAATTATTCATATTATATTATGATAGCGGAAGAAATTTTAGTATACTGTAGTTAAGAGAATGCCTAACTCTTTGTGTAGGGCTACTTTGGTCTGTCCAAGGTAATTAGAAAACTCTATTCTAATTACCTTGGGTCTGTCCAAGTAGAAAAGATGAAAATACAGTCTGCAAGATGGGAAAATGACTGCAGTTCGGTCAAATAAAAGTGTTAATTTTTACCAAGGGCTACCGAAACAACATGGTTTTAAAATCGATAATATTTCCATGAATGTTTTTTTTAGAGTGAAAATGGTGTTAGTGAATATTTAGAAGAAACATAACCTGAATTTGGACATTTAAATCTAAATTTGAACAGAAGATGTTTTGGGCGAATGCCTGTATTTTCGTTCCTCTTATTGTATAATTGTAATCAAATAAATTAATAAATACTAGTACAAGAATCATAAATTTCGCCAAAATTATAGGAAACCTTTTAATCTATAATTTAAGTTTGAGAACAAATTTATAATTCTTAAACCAATATGACCGAGTTGGATTCATTTCCCATCTTGCCAGAATGTCTTATTTGATTGGATAGACTATATCAATGTATAACCTATAGCTTCGCCGAAAATTGGAAATTAAAAGTTTGGTCTCAAATCGTAGATCAGAATGTTTTCTACAATTTAAAATCAGATTTACTATTTTTGAATCAATATTGAACTGGAGTAATTTTCCCATCTTGCCAGAATGTCTTCTGCTTGCTGAGAGCAGAATGTTTTCTACAATTTGAAATCGTATTGATCATTTTTTTGATAATATTGACTAAGCTGGAGTCATTTTCCTATCTTGCCAGAATGTCTTCTCTAATTGATCAGACTATGTGTGCTGCATTTTGAGGTTTGAAATAACAATAGAATATCTCAGGGCTACTTTTATCACTGTTTTTTTATTTAATATCTTATTTTTATAAATAATTATCAAAGTATAACCTTTTTGAATTATTTTTACAATGCATTCGAAAATGACTATAAATGGTCGAAACAAGTAATGCATTGAAAAAATAATTCATAAAGGGTACTTTGATAATTATTTAAAATAAAAAAACAATAGAGTATTATTGAATATTGATCAATTGGATGATATTCGTAGAACATTTTTAAATTCTAAGATCTATCAATTCTTGAACCAAGATTTAGACCGAGAGACCAACAGAGCCAAAGCTAAAATACGCTGAACTGTCTGTAACGGATAGACGTAAAAACACAGACCATAAATTACTGGGAGCCGGACGGGCCCAGATGCGGCTCGTCGACCCTTCTGCGAAACTTCATTTCCTTAATGGCTCACTACTGCTGGGCCCTTGAAGGGCAGGCAGGCGTCCAATCAGCCCCAACTTCGGAAATGCCCTTTAGCAACCGAGCTGGACGCTGCATAGAACCCCAAGGCTCTTTCCTCCCCCGAGAGAAAGAAGAGAGAGAGTAAGATGGGTTGAGCGCCCTTTCATCCATCACACGATTTTCTTCCTCGAGAGGAAGGAACGATTTCTACCTTATTCTCAATATTTTCCTTATTCTTATTCTTGTTCTAATTCCTACTCTCTTCTTTGTTCTTCTCTTTCTTATTCTCATTCTCGTCCTTATTCTCATTATTTTATCCCTTCTTCACTATATCTCTATCACTTCATTTTTCTCACTCTCTTCCTTATTTCTCCTCCCTTCTTTATTTCAGTCTATTCCAATTACAGAATTGTATTCTCAAGAAATGTTGAATGGCCGTAATTGTGTTAATCTCAGAGATCACTATCAAAGATCGAAAAATGGCGACTAAACACTGATTTTTCACTTGTGCGATGTTTTTTTTTGTCTTTTTCTGAGATTTACCTAATCACTACCACTTATATTCAGAATGCGAGACTCTTCATCTTCAATCGATTTAAAATACAAATTCATGATTTTATATCCAATTATAATCCAACCTTTAATTTATTGAAAATTTGTTTTTTGTGCCTATTTTCCCTTTTATCTAAATACCAGTTGAAGTAAAAAACTTCTAACTGGTATTCTTGCATTTCTCGGCAAATTTTACAAAGGATTTGATCATTTTGAACCCTGAATGAAGCCTCTAAAAATTAGAAAAATTCAATTTTTTTTTGTTATTTCAATACTCCGCCCATGTTTTAGCGGTAACAAAGCGTTTTTGGGAGTACTTTCCATGAACCTTTTTCCTCCATTGGGTGTAAGGAATCAGCCTGAGTAGTATAATTGCACATGCTACTTGAAACACCCAGTATACTTTGTAACCGACATGAATAAATTGAATGAATCTGAGTCGGTCTCTCTCACTTCTCTTCTCTTCTCGTCTCTATCCTTTCAATCAACTTTCTCTCTCAATTTTCGCTCTTTCTCTTAGCCAACTAAAGTTAAGATCGATTTGCATGGCAGGACTTGACCCAAGCGCCTTTCACTTAGGGTGACATTTAGAGTAGCATAGAAGGGATGGAAGGGTGACTCGCAACTTTCTTAGTGAATCATTCACTGTGCCTACTGAAAATGATTGAATAATCTCTCAGACCTTGCCATTTATTACAAATTTGATTTTTTCATTCCATTTAATGTGTTCAAAGTACTTCCTCCCAGCTATAATATCATTTGAATCTATATAGAGTAATATATGATCAACTTTTAATGAAGTTTTAAGTTATTAATATAATAGCCTAACTCATTTTAACTTGATAAAAATTACTTTTGTGTGGAAATAAACTTTACTTACTTATTAGTAACTAGTTTTGACCTGTGTGGTCATATTTAGACTCTAAAGAATGGATACACAACACCATGATAACTTATTGATATCATTAACTTACAAATTTGTTACGAGTTTATAGTAATAAGTTTATAGAATATGAAAGCTATTCTGTTTCAATGAGCTTTCAGTAATATTACATTATTAATCTGGCAAATCCTGTTCACAAGTGTTCATGAAAACATTACCTTACTCTGTGCTTTAGCGAGAAGTATTCAGTCAATTAAATTTAGAGAGAGTCAGTAAGGGTGGAACCTGTATTATCTTTCCCAAATAATAATAACTTATGAATGAATAACAATCACCCAAATGATAATAATAACTAGGTGTCTTGTTAATGTTATGAAACAAATAAATAGATTTTGTATGAGATGAGCTTCATCTTCTACTCACTTTGTTTAAGGTTTTGGAAAGAAGCATCACGAAACTTGAAGTTTTGTATTGATGATGATCAAAATCAAATTATTGTAGGCTTGAACAAGTTCTCCATGTAAGGAATTTTCTTCTGCTCACATTTAAACTTACAACATTTTGTGGCATCTATGGTAGAAGCTGACCTCCTGGAAACAAAGAATAAATTTTCAATTCTGAATGTTCAAGAATAAAGAATATAGGCTAGTAAACATTATGCAAAGCAATGAAATTTAACTCTGCCAATTTGGTTAGTAATGAATAACAACGGAGATATTAACTTTACATTAAAAATTGTGTATCAGAAAAACAACTAACAAATCAAAAATTCCATCATTGATCATAAATTAGGCCTCAAATTCTAGAGCAGAATGTTTTATACAATTTGAGACCACATGCATAATTCTTGGACCAATATGAGATACATTACAGATATATTCTGGTCGAGCAAAGAAGACATTCTGGCAAGATGAGAAAATTACAACAGCTTGATCAATATTAAATCAAAAATGAAAAATTTGGTCTCAACTTGTAGAAAACATTCTGCTCTACAATTTGAGGTCTAATTTATAATTTTTCAACCAATATTGATCGAGCTGGAGTTATTTTCCCATCTTACCAGAATGTCTTCTTTGCTCGACCAGAATATATCTGTAATGTATCTCATATTGGTCCAAGAATTATACATGTGGTCTCAAATTGTATAAAACACTCTGCTCTAGAATTTAAAGCCTAGTTTATAATTTTTCAATCAATATTGATCGAGCTGGAGTCATTTTCTCATCTTACCAGAATGTCTTCTTTGCTCGAGAAGACTATATATCTGTAGTCCGCTGAATTCCAAAGCCGGAATGTCACTCATATGAAGGATGTCAGAAAAAATTTCAACTTCTGAGAGCATGAATGACATCAAAGATCTCGCAACTTTGAGTGGCTGAAATGAACGCATAGCTTCCGGAAAATGAAAGTAAGGACAAGGAGAAAGATACCGAATAGGGGAAGGAGAGAGAGAGAGAGAAGAGGAAGGAATGGAAAGCAAAGGCCTGAACAAGAAATATATTGAGATTCCTGGATGCAGGATTGAAGGGGGAGGGTGAGGGAAAGGTATGTAAAAGGAGATTGTTGAAGGTAGCCTACACGCATTGGTTGAAGAATGAGGTGGTGGGAGAAGAAAAAGAAGAAGAAGAAGAAGAAGAAGAGGAGGAAGAGGAAGAAGAAGGAGAAGGAGAAGAAGAAGGGAAGAAGAAGAAGAGAAGAAGAAGAATAGGAAGAAGGAAGGAAGAAGAAGAAGAAGAAGAAGAAGAAGAAGAAGAAGAAGAAGAAGGAAGAAGAAGAAGGAAGGAGAAGAAGGAGAAGAAGAAGAAGAAGAAGAAGAAGAAGAAGGAGAAGAAGAAGAAAGGAGAAGAAGAAGAAGAAGAGAAGAAGAAGAAGAAGAAAGAAGGAGAAGAAGAAAGAAGAAGAAGGAAGTAGAAGAACTAGAAGAAAGAGAAGAAGAAGGAGAAAGAGGAGGAGGAGGAGAGAGGAGAAGAAGAGAAATAAGAAAGAGAAAAGAGAAAGAGAAAAAGGAAGGAAAGAAGAAGAAGAAGAAGAAGAAGAAGGAAGGAAGAAAAAGAAGAAGAAGGGGAAAAAAGGGAAATAATTAAGGAATTGAGAAGAATAACAAAGACAATTAGAAAAAGTCTTGGAAGAAAAATAGAATAAAAAGTGGAAGAAGGATAAGGATAAGAATTTAAAACGAAAGTAGGAGAATGAGTAGGAAGAAAAGGGAAAGAATAAGAATAAGGAGAAGAAGAAGAAGAAGAAGAAGAAGAAGAAGAAAAAGAAGGAATCAAAACAGAGATATTCGTATATCAGTGACTGGCGAGGTCAAAGCAAAGATAAGCTTTGAAAGTTGGAGACGTCCCATAGGGTTTAATGCATGGTTCAGGGGACATTGAGATGGATGATGGTGATTGGAGGGTGGAAGATGATAGGAGTACAGGTGGACGAAGAAAAGGAGCTGGAATGAAAAGATGTGAGGAGGAGAATAATTATTAGTGGAATTATTCATAACAACTATAAAGACAGTATAATCATACTGTGTCACTTTCGATCAAATTCTGAAGAAAAAGTTGAATGTCGGTGATTGTATAAAACACACCCAAATCTTAGAAACCGCGATGAAATATCCAAAAATCGCGACTAAAGGTACGATCCTCAAGCGGCAGCCCGGCTGCCCGGCTCTAAATTCGCTGCTAAGCTGCTCAGCCCTAGCTTCGCTGCCCTAGTCATCACAACTCCATTCAAATAACTATAATATAGATATTTACTATGATATTAGGGCTACTAATGTATACTTAATCAATAAATAGTGAAATTCACTCTTTTTGAGTCATTTTCAAGTGAACTTCACTATTTATTGACTCAGTACTCACATATGTACTAATTATTGCTATTATACTATTTACTATTAAAATACTATATAATAATATACAGGGTGTTTCAGGAGGAATGTGCAATAATTCTCAGGCTGATTCCTCACACCAAGTAGACAAAAAAGTTCCATGGGACCAACCCCCTAAAACGCTTTGTTACCGAGATAACAATGGCGGAAAATTGCGATTTATCAAAATATATAAATTTTTTTAATTTTTTAGAGGCTTTAGTCAGGTTCTAAAATATTGGATTCCTATGTAAAATTAGCTGAGGAATCCAATGAAACCAGTTCCAAGTTTGTAACTTCAACCATTATTGAGATAATTGGAAAAATATGCTCAAAAACGCCATTTTTCAACAATAAGGGTTATAACTGGATGAGGAATCATAAAATTGTATTTTTATTAATGGAAGTTGAAGAGAGTCGGATTCTAAAGAAAAAGTTGAATGGCGGCGATTGTGTAAATCTTACTCAAATCTCAGAAATAGCGATCAAAAATCGCAAAATCGCTACTAAACACAAATTTATCACTTGTGCTATGTTTTGTCAATTTTGCGATTTTTGATCGCCATTTCTGAGATTTGGGTAAGATTTACACAATCGCCGCCACCTAACTTTTTCTTTAGAATCCGACTCTCTTCAACTTCCATTATTAAAAAATACAATTTTATGATTCCTTATCCAGCTATAACCCTTATTGTTGAAAAATGACGTTTTCGAGCATATTCTAAATAGATTTGCGATGGCTAGAGCTGGGCAGCTCTAGCAGCGAATTTAAAGTAATTCAATATGTTCTAACTATTTTGTTTTCTTTTTATCGATATTACTGAGATTTGGGTAATAACAATCACCGCCATTTTATTAAGTTTTGTTTAATGTGTCATTGTTATTGTACTTTTTTTTTGTTTTTTGAAATGTATTGTATTCATTTTTGTCTTTTGTGTGTTTTAATAATTAACTTTCTCTTCTGTTCTCATCTTCGCTATCACAAATTCATGTTCTCATATCGAGTTACATGATTGTAGAAAAATGTTGACTTTAATCATAATTTCCCGATTATTTCAGTAACCCGACTAATTACTTGTCTCATAAAAAGTCAAGTTGAACAGGAGGAAGGTGTCAAATCACTGTAAGTTCATGTCTTGTAGACATGAAACATCAACACAACAGCCATTGAAATGGATGGAATTCCTTGTTTTGGAGTCAGAAATCAATTCCATCTGCAAGTGACTCCTCGAACAAGGAAGGATTGAGCACAAAATAAACCCACCCTCGCAACCCTGGACACTTAACTTGTTCCCATCGCTTAGCAACCCCCATCTGTCTTACCCCACAACCTTAACACCCCCCCCCCTACACGCACCCCCTTCCCCCCTACCAGTGGCTATCGCCTCGTATACGAGGGTCGGACATAAATTGAGTACCCACTTAAAGCGCCCCCCCCCGTTCCAACCCCTCCTCAAACCGATAAATTATTGTCAAGAGTGACCAGCAGACAACCGAGATAGCACGCGTAAACGGGGAAGACCCTTGGTTACAATACAATTTACATTGAGAAGGGGGATCTTCTCAGCTGAAGCGAACTTGGTCACGATCTATGTACGTTGTACGTGATGTTCTGACTGCACTGGCGGCTAGTACCCACGAAACAGGTGAAGTGCACTACAGTAAAAAATACGGGCACTTCACCTGTTTCGTGGGCATGAGCCGCCAGTGTCTGACTGTCTCGACTTTGTTACAAATTGGGGAGGATGAATTTGTATGTTGGTAAAATGAAGTAGATAAAATAATAGCCTAGATGAAAAAACTGAAATTTGTAATTGAAATTGAGTTCTATCCAAATAAAAATAAAAAGGTATTGTTTCAAGTGAAATTTGAAAAAAGAATTCATGAACTCTTGAAGATCATAAGATTGTATCAATATGTTTTTACGTTCTTTTTTTTAAGTTCATTCTCAAATTCAAAATTCTAATCTATTTATTCTTTATACACTTTACATTGATTATCTTTACAAACACATAATACATGGAAATACAGAATATCACTGTACAATAGAATATGAAGATCACAAGACTTATCGTCTGTTCGTGAGCTTTAAGAAAACATATTAGTCAATTAAATAGACATGTAAAAATTAAATTAAGAAATTTTTTTCCATCCAGATTTAGCTCATTATTTTTATTCACTTCATTTTTATCGACACGATCTAAGGTAAAAGCACCAGCAGTGGCCATGTTTAAGGAATTTTTATAGTTTATGCAGAATTATTGTGAGTCCATTCCATCATTTAATCTCATCTTAAACTGAATGAACATGTAGCCCAGATCCTTCTTAATTGTCTCGTTACTTGAAATGGCTGATATTTCCATTCAAAAAATAATTATTAAACTTTTTGTGGAACTCGATTTTGATTCTACAGTGGCCAGGTATTGATTCTATAGTGGCCACATGATGCTCTATGCTTATTTAAAATGGAATTTATCAAGCTGCTTGTTGCAATCATTTAGGTAAGCTAGTTTTACATCCCAGAACGTGATAATAACGCCAGAAATAATAATAGGTTATATTAAAATGAGTTCAATTGGTAATGCATTGTTGTTGGTTACAAGCCACCAGAAAAGTGAGGTTAAACCAAAAATAGACGTTTTAAAGTTATTTTTCCTATTTGAAACAGTCTTAAGAGAATAAAAATTCGAATGACATCAACTTTTACTCTAATATCTACAACTTCTACAACAATATCTATTGGATGGCCACTACTAGATTATTCACGGTTTCTTGTACTAGTAGTGGCCAGTCTGCTTTTACGCCAAAATATCAGCAATATTTGGCTGAAAACCTTCTTAACAGCATCTAAACATTCTAGGGAATGATTATAAGACCAGAAATTGCGAAATTTACAGACTTTCTAGTCATAATACAACAATTTGTAGACATGCCTTCTTACCAAAACGTCTAAGACAAAACTGAACTTCTTACTGAAACAACGTATTCGAGTGGAATGGCAACAATAAATTTCTCTCAGAAATCTCTAATGATACTCTAAGAGCTCCTACTTGTACTATTTAGCTGGTAAATAGTATGAGCTAAGTATCTAGCAGGTTTAGAACTTATTTGGAGGCATCAAGTTCGTATTTTAAAGAAAAAAAAACATTCAAGTGGCCACTACTGAAGCAGTGGCCACTAAAGGTGCTTTTCAGGAACAATTCAGCTGAATTCAATTTAATTTTGTAATTTTATAGTGAGGTGTTACGAGTAGGCCTACGTAAAAACTAGAATGAAAATAATTACAAAAAATGATCTGAAAACAAGTTTGGTTAACCAAAGTGTCCGCGTATGATTTTTCATCCCCACTCAGTACACGGCTTGGAAGGGAAATATCTTGAGGGACCAAGAATAAATGCAGCTACTTATTTACTTGTTATGAAACATTTTTCTCGCACTTATTCCTGTTGAAAGGGGATCGTGGGTAGGGATCGTGAGAAGCATGTGTTCTGTAATGTACTCGCGAACCAATTCATTTTCAACTATACCTGCCTGGCTTGAGATGAGAGGAGTGAATACAGGGGGAGTATGGAAAAGAGGAAGATGTAGAAGAGAGAGAGAAGGAGAGAAGAAGGTGGGAAAGAGGAAGGGGAGGAGGAGGTGGAGGAGGAAGAGGAGGAGGAGAAGGACGAAGAAGAAGAAGAAGAAGAAGAAGAAGAAGAAGAAGAAGAAGAAGAAGAGGAAGAGGAAGAAGAAGATAAAGCAGAAGGAAAGGAAGAGGAAAAGGAAGAAAAAGGAGAAGAAGGAGAAGAAGAGGAAGAGGAAGGAGGAGAAGAAGAACGTAAAGAAGAAGAAGAAGAAGAAGAGGAAGAAGAAGGTAAAGCAGAAGGAAAGGAAGAGGAAAAGGAAGAAAAAGGAGAAGAAGGAGAAGAAGAGGAAGAGGAAGAGGAAGGAGGAGAAGAAGAAGGAAAAGAAGAAGGAGAAGAAGAAGAAGAAGAAGAAGAAGAAGAAGAAGAAGAAGAAGAAGAAGAAGAAGAAGAAGAAGAAGAAGAAGAAGAAGAAGAAAATTATGGGGTAAATTCAAAGAGGAATAAGAAAAGAAAAGGATGAGATCAGTTATAACATGAGAAAAATTCAAAAAAGAATAGAAAAACAATGTATTTATGGTGATTAGAGTGTAGTTGATAAGAAGATTCTGGGGAGAAAAAAAGACAAGAAAAAAGAAAAGGCAAAAGGAGGGTGTGAAAAAGAATGAAGAAAGTGGTGAAGGAAGAAAAGTAGAAGAAGAAGAAGAAGAAGGAGAAGGAAAAGAGTGTGTCACCAATTGCCAACTCTCAGAAACGCTTGGCTGGTTTTCTTGTTTGATGAAGGGAAAAATATGTTTTTCATGTGTACAGTACTCGTTGAGAGCTTGCTCCTTTACATTCTGTTGAATAATAACCGCCACAAGGAAGCATTTTGTCCCGCTTA
Organism: Sogatella furcifera; assembly: GCA_017141385.1. Classification (NCBI taxonomy): domain Eukaryota; kingdom Metazoa; phylum Arthropoda; class Insecta; order Hemiptera; family Delphacidae; genus Sogatella; species Sogatella furcifera. The sequence goes on from CM029556.1 coordinate 23,066,858, forward strand.
CGCCACCGCAATTCACTGTGACATATTTCTGTTTGATATATTATTGCCAACGTAGCAAATTGAAAAAGATTTGTTTGTCGACCTGCTTTCAACAAGCTTACTGATATAGTCTGCCCAAGCGAAGAAGACCCTCTGACAAGATGGGGAAATGACTCAAGCTCGGTCGATATTGCTTCAAAAGTCATCAATTTGATCTTAAATTGTAGGAAACAATTTGATCTACTACTAAGACCACATTTATAATTTTTGAATAAATATTGACCAAGCTGGAGACATTTCCCCATCGTGCCAGAGGGTCTTCTTTGCTTAAACAGATGAATTGTTCTGTTCTGATGGGTAGTTTTTTGAAAACAACCCAATGTAGTTTACATGAATTGTATACAAAATCGAATGGAAGATTTTGAAATAATTACATAAAAACTATGTATCCATTTATATTCTTATGTATATAGTCTTGTCGATCGAGCAATGAAGACATTCCTTCAAAATGGCCAAATAAAGCGAAATGCAGGGACGCATGCGCAGATCTGAAGTTTTTCATGTAAAAATCACTCCTGCCAATTTCCGCTGGTGAGATGTGATGAGAGGCAGATGGTAAGAGATAGATATTTATATTTCGACTGTTGGCTTTATTGAATATCTGCCATTTTCAAGGAATGTCTTATTTGCTTGACAATACTATACCATAGAATTGTAAGATACAGTATATATCTTTTTCATTAAACAATAACTTGAATGTAATTTTCATAAAAATTTCATTTAACTAGTGATTTGGAATAATCAATAATTTCTCACATTTCCTATGAGTATTGAATTTTAAATAACAAGTAAAAAAGTTCCAAAACAAGTAGAAAAGTAACTGCATTTGTTCTTGGTCCATGAGGATATTATTCTTTTTAGCCTTCAAGATTTACTAGGAACAATAACTTTTATTACTATAAGATTTAATTTCACTGTCTAGAAGCTTTAATTTGTTCTACAGTAATTCCTTGTTTTCCAGAATATTTCTAGAGGAAGATACTCACCATCAAGATGATTCAGTAATCACGATCGATTTTCCAAGACTCTCCAATAGTTAAGTTAATGCCAGTACAATATTGTTCCCATTCAAGAGATTCTTTGTCATTTCTAGCTCAATCTCTTGAGAGAACCATCAGATTATCTTGTGTCACATTCTTAGAAGAATTTGTCAGCTATCTGAAACAATAATAATAAGTAGGCCAGAACTGAGTTTTTGAGTAATATTCAGATTTCAATAAAGATATACGTTAAATAAATCATATCTCATTCAATCATAAATTATTATATTTATATATAAATTATAAAAATCTTGTTATTGAAAGCAGGGCCCTCGAGTGGTTTTTTGGCGCCCGGTGAGAGATTTTGGTGGCCCCCCCCCCCATTGCCAAACGGATGCAATCTAACATATTACGATATATTCATATTCAAACATGATCCTAGCTGCCTTGAATGTTCACATTTTTCTCATAAACAATCCCAATGTTGCTTGTGGTGTGGCAAAAAGGATTGGCTATAGGGACTTGCTTATTTCAATGTACTCGTATCACAACGTATTGTTTTGTATTTATATGTATTGAACGCGTGATAAGGAAAAGCCTACGGGAATTAATACAAAACAAATGAAGGGTATCTACATTGAGCAAAACTGTCACATTGCACCATACTTTATCATTAAAATATTAACATTCTAGTTATTTATTAATTTATTTTATTAGTTCGCTTGAAAGCACATAAGAAAGGGAATAATAAATTTTTCAAAGAAAAATATTGGGTATCATCATAAATATTTCATTTCACTAGAAATTAAGATGTTTCAACAAGAAATCAGAAACTCAATAACAAACAAATTGAAGATTTCAGCCATTTTCACTGCTCTACCCAACTTTATTTAATAACATTCGAAATAGTTACGAATTCAGCCAGCAGATGGCAGTAGCAATAAATTGACTTGCATTGGACACGCCTCCAAGCTCCACCTACGATCAGAATGGCCGAAAACATCGTTTAGATGTTTCCAAATCTCCAAGTTTTCAAATTCAACCAGTAGATGGCAGCAGTTGACAGGTGGTGTTTTAGTTTAGACTTGGACATTGGACACGCCTTCATGCCCCGCCTGCTCTTTTCTTATTGGTTGACAGTGTTTCGTGAGTTTTGTCTTAGAGAATGGCTGCTAGCAAGGAAATGATGGGTGGTGTATAATACACAAATGATTACGCTGATTTACTATTGACGATCCAGTGCTAATTTTAAATTTATTTATTATTTAGGCTGGTTGGATTATATCAAGTAAGTATTTGAAGAATTCATTAATAGAATTTGGACTCAGTTTTTCTTTTGTCCTGTTACTTAGGCCAGTACTAGACTTCAATAGTTTTATGATGTATGAAATGAGATGAAAATATGATTTCGCACTCTCATCATATAGGCTACTCATTAACACTGGCAGCTTGTGTCCCCAAACAAATGAAGTGCCGGTATCTTTGTATCTAACTGTACAACACTTCACCTGTTTCGTGGGTTCGAGCCGCCAGTGCTCATCAATTCTATTTTTATACGATGAATATAATGAAATAAAACTCAAACTATTCATGATCTAATACCTACCTATTTCCAGAAAAAAGTTTGAAAAACTACAACAATTCGGTAAAAATATTAGGGAAAATTTTCTATCGGAAACTGGCTTGCAACAGAGTGCAAGAGTGTAGATTCAAGAGAGGAGTTTCTTCGCTTGCTTCATACATTGTTCGTGATTCAACAATTGATCAATTCATTATTATAAATGAGTTTAAACAGAGGAAATAATTTCTTGTGGATTGGATTCAAGTTGTTGGTGAAAAAACTTATTCATCAAATATTGAAAAAATTATTCCAATAGCCCAATTGAAATTTTTAAATTCCCGTTTCGCATCAGCCGCCGCACACTCCGCACACCCCACGCGAGGGCCCTGATTGAAAGAAATAATCATTGAGATTAACAGAGAATCACAACAATAAGAGATTTTAACACAAATAGTGGGAATTTCAAATGAGTGATTTAGAAAACATTTTGGACTTTGTCTTATCATCTTACGCAATCATTTTTATTCCAATCTCATAAATTAATGTTCATTAATTCCACTGGCGGCTAGTGCCGACGAAACAGGTGAAGTGTTGTTCAGTAAAAGATACGAGCACTTCACCTCTTTCGTGGGTACGAGCCGCCAGTGATTAATAATTCATGTTCATTTGATAATCAATAGGAATCAATCAATGACATAAAAACAATCTAAATGATATCATGATGCAGAGCTTGTAGAAAATCAAAGTAACGTGGATTTTAATCACACGCATAATTTTAATCGTGCAGGTATGACGTGAATTAGAGAATACACTCATCCGGATGTTAATATGTAGTTCAAAACTCAATCGTAGAATAAACTGAAAACCCAAATATTTCACGAGTCATATTCTGATTATTTCAGCATAAAATAATTTCAAAGTCAATTTTATAACGCTCATAAACAGTCCAACAAATACAGTATGATCAATCCCTCCCAAACTTAACAATTTCGAAGTCCCTCGGAAATGGTACTTAGTGATGAGTCGCAGGTGTCCACTAAGTTCTCGGTTTGTCCCTCTGGACGTTTCAATCCCTTCTTCCCTTCTCCTTCCTTCTCCCCCCCCTTCGTTCTTATACTCATCCTCCTCAAATATTCCCTCTTGATGCCCTCTCCTCTTCCTTGTGGCCTTCCTGTTGTCATAGACATTCCTGCTTTTTGGTCATCTTTCTAATGTTCATGAGAGGAACCCATACTCTTGGAGGAGTTCAATCAATCATATGTATCTTCATTGGTTCTTTCATTTCTTCACATATCTTAAGAGATATCTTTGAATAAATTTATGTTTATTTAAAAAATATCAATAATATCTCTCTTTTAATCAATCTTTTTTCTCATAGTGATATTTCCATTATTTCGCACTTATTCTGTTTAAATATTTTTTTCATCAATTATTACTTTTTCGTCTTCTTTGGTTACTTCATCAATTATTGTTATAGCTGACGAAAAACAGTTTCAGGCGGTTTTGTCTGCTCCTTGCACTGGCGGCTCGTGCGCACGAAATAGGTGAAGGTGCCCGTATCTTTCACTTTACAGCACTTCACCTGTTTCGTGGGCACGAGCCGCTAGTGGCTCCTTCAGAGTTCAGCACAAAACAATGTCTGATATTCCTTCTCCAGTTTAACTTTCTACTATTATTCAGCCTCTCTCTATATAATTCCTTCCTCAATATTTCCTCATTTTGTTTATTTTTCTTCTAATTTAAATTCTCCCAACATCCTTTTCTTATTTTCTCTCTCCCCTCTCAATTCTTTCTCATTTCCTCTTCTTCACTCTTCCCTCCTCTTACTCTTCTTCATCCCCTCCTTTCATCGCTTCGTCCTCCTCTCAATTCACTCCTCCTCCCCTCTTCCCCAACCAAATCAAAACCCTCCAATTATGCTTCCTTCAACACCTCTCAGAAATGAACAGACGCTGTGTTCTATAGCCAAAACGTGGACTTCTGTATTTTGGCATGGTAGTTGGGGGGGGGGGGGAGGTGAGGGAATGTTTCAGGGGTCTGATATGGTCTTTGGACTTCTATGTTCTATGGGATACGACAGAGAGAGGGTTGAGCCAGAGAGAGAGAGAGAGTGAGGGAGAGAGAGAGAGAGGGAGGGAGAGAGAGAGGGAGGGAGAGAGAGAGTGAGAGAGGTTAGGTCCTGGCTCTCCATTCTTAATCATCCCAGTTCGCCGGTTTCCAGTTGAACACCTTGGGATGACAGATTGTATACCGCCTTCATTGACTATGAATGCAGCTGACCTCTTTGCCATCAAATATCGTGCAGGGAACATTCACCAAGGGCTGAAACTATTACTATTTGCAGGTTTATGCACTATATTTGTTCAAAGTGACTTTGCAGTAAATTATAGGCTATTTGTTCTGATTTCAAAGCAATTTTTAACTCTCAATTTAGAGACTATACCAAGTTCGAACTACGTTTTGCTGAGCTTTGTGTGAATTAAAATCATGTATACCAACCTCTAATGTGAAAAATATCTACGTTTTTATCAAAGATGTTGAGGAACTTATCCATTACTCATGCCCTAGCATTGAAACTCTAGTATGTTATTTTAAATAAACTTTGAGAATCTGACAACCTTTTTTTCCACTTAACTCACCCAGAAAATATTTTTTTTAGAATTTGATTTGTTAGAAAATAAGCCATTCTCAGCTTTAAAAATCTAATCTAATTGAAATGGTGGGTTGGAAAAATGAGTAACGTACTCACGGTATTCAAAGAATAAAGAAGTACATCATTATAATTATGTAGAAACTAGTGGAAACTTTCGGGCCAATAAAGTTAACTAATCAATCATCACAACGTTCTTCTCTTATCCGGGAAATACAATTTTATCAGTCATTTTTCGTTTATTGAAATATTATGTAGCCACTCCTCAATGTAACCACACTACCACTGAAAAATTAACGATCAATCCCTCCTTAAAACCTCAATTTAAATCAATTAAACCCTTCTTAAGGGTAGAGAAAAGAAACAAGCTTAAAGCAAGGATCAGAGAAGACGAGAGAAGATTAGATTAGATTAGATTAGATTTCTTTATTCATATAGAATATAACAGTACATTCACGCTTAGATTCTAGATATAGTAGTATTAGATTCTAGTATAGTAGTATACATTTAGAATGATGAACTTTAAAACTTAGGGCTGTTTAAAATAATTGAAAAATAAATAAAAAATCAAACACCCTTTTTTTGAAAACTTTAAAATTATAAAAACATACATGTTTCGGGACCTAAGCCCATTCTCAATGTGGATAAAAATAGTAATCAACTACTATTACTACAATTACTATTTTTATCCACATTGAGAATGGGCTTAGGTCCCGAAACATGTATGTGTTTTTATCATTTTAAAGTTTTCAAAAAAAGGGTATACATTTAGATATAGAAAGTAATAATATAGAGGAGTAAGTACACCTCTATACAGTAACTATCACGAATTGTATAAATGTCACAAGCTTCAACATAGTAATTATTCAACAAACACCGGTACAAATAAAATGGAAGAAATGGATGGAGAAGAAAGTCAATGAATGAAATGGAAGGAAGAGAAAAACGGAATGAAATGGAATACAGAGAAAACCGGGTTGAATGAATGGAATGAAGAGGAAAATGAAATGAAGAGAATGAATGAATTAAATGGAAGAAAAGGAGAAAGCGAGGGGATGAAAGGGAAGAACGAGATTGATGTAAATAGAGCGCAGAAAGATGAAATTGTTCGTCTGCGTGTGAAGATATGCAGATGATGTGAGTCCATGCATCATGCTCAGATAGGCCCACTCACGCGGCCGCTTTACAAAACTTCACTTTTTATTTATTGCTTTTTCCTCTCCCCTCTCTCCCATTCAACACTCTGATGCGTTCCTCTGTTCAGTCCCTTTCACGGAAAGGGTATGTAATGAATTGAGAGCTACTATTTATTATTTGTATTCCTTTTTGTATGATTTCTGCTTTACAATCCTCAACCTGCCAGTTCAATTCTTTCTATGGGATTATATACTGTACAATAAATTCATCTTGAATTGAACAACTTACAAATTAAAATGAGGAGAGAGGAAGTGAAGCTTACGCTAAAAGTATGCTCCTTTAGCGCTGAAAAATTCGGTGTTAACTATTGGAGTTCTCATTTAGCTATGCATAGATGAAGTTTTAAAATCAATAGAGACAATGTTTGCTAGTTGTGCGCTCCAACAGCTCATTTTGTCAATAATTGTAGTTGTCATGCCTAAATGATGTTTTTGAAATCAACAGAGACAATTGATGCTTTACATCAGTTGTTAGTAGGTTACATCACATACAAGAAAAAGACAGAACTGCCCAATGTTCTTGCATCAGCTATACTTATACGATAAACATTCATATCATGATTCTTGTGGTTTTTATTAAGATATAGTTTTTGGTAAAATCCAATTGTAATTTTTCTTAGAGGCCTAATCTATTTTGTCTTATTCCCTTCATTATTGACAACAATTCCACTAGCAACAAACTGGATGCGTTCTCTAGAGATGAATCTGATTCCAGTCGCACCAAATCTCAGCAACCAAGAACAAGATGAAATACGATCTTCCTTCAGCTCACTCGCCTCACAGACCAGGCTATCCTACCAGACCTACAGATTTAAGGGTCCAGATTCGTCACTAAAGTAGTTAGAAAGTTAGCCAGCTGCTGCAGGCTACATCAAGTTGACAGTTTACTGAAGAAGTTAGGCGAAGGACAAATTAGTTTACCGGTTCTGGAAGGCAGATCCTTGGTTGGAAGGTCCTCAGATGTAAGGTCCTTGGATGTAAGATCTTCTCGTTTATACGTACTGTAAACGATTTGGTGTCCTTCTGGTGGGTTGAAGGGGTGGGGATGACTAAGGAAGGGGTTGTTTTAGGGGTTTGGAGGGGGAAGAGTATTAAGAAGGATACGGAACCACCTCGAAAAGAGGATTATCTTCGACCGTCCCCGTGAAGGAAACATGGGAAATTTGTACCACCACAAGTAGGGTACCCTATACACCCCCGCATGCAGCCTGGGGCTATCTACGGTGTCCTTTTATTTGATCTGGCGCTGGCTGCTCTTTGGTCTAATGTGTGTACATGAGCGTGTTTCTGAAGACCCTGTATAGGACCCTAAATCTGTATGCATTGCTCGGTGTCAATGTTGTGTACTTTGGCTTCCCAACTGCCCTTTCCTTTACGTGATTCCTTTCTTCCGTCCCTCTTCTTTCACTTCTACTTCTTCTTTTCCATGTTCTTCTTCTTTGCACAATTTTGTCGACTTATCTTCCAACCCTCAAACAAGCTATTACAATTGTACCGCACTTCTTGTTTGTATTTTTTTCCTATTTCCACGCAGTCATAGACTGTGAATGAGTTACTGTTTGTTTCTTCTTGATCTACTATCGCAGGTTACGACGTCCAGCATCGAACTTTTCACATAGACTTTGTCATTCTTGTACGACTCCTTCCATGGATAGACCACTTTATACACAGTGAAATAATTTTTTCCCATATCAATTAAATATCTTCACATCTATTTTCACATGTTTCCATTATTTTAGTAACTGAATAATTGCTCTTGAAATGTTTTTTTTATATATACTGTCAATTCGATTGAAAATTATAGTGTAGGTTATAGATTTTTATAAATCTTATTATTCTTGATCGATTTTTCTACATTTATCAAGTTAACACACCATTATTATCAGCAATCGGTTATTCCAAAGTTGCAAAGGAAGTGAACGTATTTTCTCACGTTTTTACCTATTTCATATTTTGTACGTATTATAAAATAATAATAATATACCTATGTACGTATAATAATATACCTATTGTATCACCAATATGCTTTCTCCAATAACTAGATGCATCAAGGCCTCTTCACAAGTCGAATTTTTTACTCGCAGTAGAGAGCCTTTCTGGGTTATTCCGTAGCTCAGTTTTCTATTTTCATTGTAATATTCGTGATAAGTTAATAATAAAATGGACCTAGTATAGAGCTGGAGGTATAAAAAAGCTTTTAATTTTCTTGCAATAAGATGAAAATAGATCAAATCAATCATGATAAAACGGGAAAGATGGAGATCGTTGTGAAATTTTGAGGAAAGCCGAGGAGATTAATGTGAAGTCAAACTAAAAGAGGGAGAAAGAGAAGAAGAAGAAGAAGAAGAAGAAGAAGAAGTAGAAGAAGAAGAGAAACAGAGTAAGAAAGAGAGAGTGAGCGAGAGAAAGAGTGAGCAAGTCAAGGTTCAGCCATGTTGCAAACTGTCAGCTTGAAGATGTTTTCCAATTTCCCCAGGCCAAGCGGCCGTTGTCGCCACTTCCACGTGCATTATGCAAATTAAAGAAGGACCAACTGTCCCCAAGTCCCTCAACCCACAAGAACCAAACTTGGCCGAGAAGGATTGCTGGCAGGAAAGGAAGAAGAGAAGAGAATGTGTAAAGGGGAAGAGGAAGAGAGAGGAATAGGAAAGAGGAAAGAGACTAAGAAAGAGAGGAAAGAGGAATGGAGATGAGAGAGTAACAAAGAGAGAGAATCTCAGAGAGAATGGTGACAGGAAGGGTCCAAGCCACCACCGACCACTCTAGAGAAAACGCGAAATCAATAACACGGTGACCAATTAATATCCAACTCCTTTATCCCCCAAATCCTCGCTCTTTCCTCTTTCCGGCTCTCTTCGTTTGGTCCAGTCATTGTCTATTGTCTCTTGTCACTACCCACAGACCCTGAGACAGTTTAGTTTCAGATTTAGTACCACGTCCATTCTCTCACTAAAACTTCTTGCACTGATTTGCTATTATCCTTACAGTGCTATCATACTTGTGATTGATTACTGTCGTTGATGTGTTAGATTAATTTCCGTCTAGATTTATAACAAAAAATTTTCTCTAAATTAATCTTTTTCATAAAATTTATAACTAAATTTCAACATTTTTATGCTATGAACAAAGTTTCAAAAACATTATTGTTTTCTTTGGTGCATAATTCACTCAATTCCAGCCATCAACATTCCAAATTCAAAATTTCAGTTTTATTCCTGGATTGAAAATTATGTGTTAACTTGGTGCTTTTATATCATAACCTCATTTTGGAGAATATTGACTTCATGATAAAATTTTTGGGAGAGGAAAAGCACAGGCTCTGCTTTTTTTCCCTTCCAATTCAAGTAGTGGTATCGATGTATGAATTAAAATAAAGAATTCTGAAAGACTTGTTTCCGGGACAATGTTCTGTTGCCAATGCAAAGGTAGCTTCATTCATGTAGATTATTTTCGATGCATTTTTTGTACATTCAAATATTATCTCAATATTTTCTTAAGTTTAAAAGACATTTGATAACTGGTTATTCTACACTAATCGATAATGACTCTGGGAGAATAATGACTGTTGTTGAACAATTCATTTTTAGAAAAAAATTCAATAGGCTTTTTATTTAGAATACGGAGTTTTTTGCAATAGTTTTTCTCGCCTATGTAAAATTGCTACCATTATAATTCCAAGAAAAGATATTGTGTAAAAGATTTTTGTTTGTACAAAAGGAGAATAAATTTCATTTTTCATTTCACTTTTCATTTCGTTTGGTTGTCATTTCAGTTTTCGACTTTCATGTTCCATTTCATTATTCGACTTTCATGTTCCAGAATTATTCTTGTTTTTAGTACAGTGTTTCAAATTCATTAAACAACAAAATTGTAGTTGTTATATCATTCTACTTGAATGGTTTTTTCAATCTCCACTCGATAAGCATCATCATACAGGCTATAATTTATCGTTGACTAAAAAGACTTTGAATTACAAAAGAAGCTTTCCTCAACAAATAGTTGATAGAATCTTAATTGTAACTCGGGAGCTAGCGAATTTATTTTCAATAAACTAGACAAATTATCTCAAGACTCAGTTACACCTGAGCGAATTTCAATGACGAATGCGAATATCCCATTTAAATTTCAATAAGAGTTTCGCGTTCGCTACCGCAATTCGCACAGGTGTAAGCCACAGTGTGGCTATATCTCAAACATCTATCAATCGAATTCCAATTCCTAATATCCGGGAATTAGCTAGCGATTCAGGATTATCACATAGTTGACGACTTTGGAAACGAATAATAATTTCCACCCAATTAGATGGCAGGGAACAATCGCCGTTTTAGGCTGATAGCATTGTGGAAAAAGTTTTTTACTGTTGTTTTACGATGTTCGAAGCCTAATAAAAGGCGGGTTGTCTTCAAAGAAGCTAATGGTTGGAGGAGAAGAACAGGGAGAGAGGAATAGTGAGTGAGAGAAGAAAGGAGAAATTGACAGATACCGAGAGAGAGAGAGAGAGAGAGAGAGAGAAATGAATTAAAAGAAAAGCAGAGAGGGATGGGATAAGTGAAAAAATAGTGAGGAAGACAAGCTGATAGAGAGAGATTGAGGAAGAGAGTAAAAGACTGAGAGAGGAGGAGAGTAAAAGATTGAGAGAGGAAGAGAAAGGGGAGAGAGAGAGAGAAACAGAGAGAGGGGGAAGAATAGGAAACGAGAGAAAGAGAATCGGAGAGGAATAGGAAAAAGTAAAAATAGTGAGGGAAAGACAGTCGGAGAGAGATAGAGAGTGAGCGAGAGAGAGTGAGAGAATGTGGATGAAAGAGGGAGAAATATGAGAATAGAACGACAGAGAATGGATTAATGAGAGAGAAAGATAGGAAATACCTTAATATCAATTACCCTTTATTGTAATAACTCAAATAAATAAGTAAATAAATGAATGAATAAATAAATCAATGAGATATAAAAAAGAGAAAATAATAGAAATACGTAGAAAAAAGGAGAGAGGAGGAATAAAAAATATTTAGACAGGCAGACAAAGAGTGGGTGGAAGAGAAGAAGTGAGAGAGGGTATTAATACGGGAGAGAGAAAGAATTATGGAGAAAGGAAGGAAGCAGAAAGGAATATGAAAAATATGAATAAAGCAAAGAATAAAGAGAAACACAGGAAGGAAGAGAGAGATAGAATGAGAGAGAGAGTGAGATCAATTTCTACTACCTGGGTAATAATTAATAAATCTCGAAGAAAGAGAAGGGATCCAGTGGTGTTTAATAGGCTAATATTAAAGGCAGATAAGGAAGGTCTCGCCAAGTAATCAATTACTGGGAGATGCTGTGTGGACTTTGGGTAAGAAAAGTGGACGGGGGAACAGAATTAGGGTCCGGGGAACCAGGGGTCCACGACTCATCTTTTAAGGGACGATCGGTTTTTGCGACCGAAAACGAACATTAGGGGATGAGGGGTGGGTTGGGACTAAAACTTAGAGGCAAACGGGGTGTAAATAATATGATGAATACCTCCCCGCCCCGCTCTGTCCAAAATCCCACCCCCAATCTCTGAGCTACGGTCACCACCAATCACCGCACCCTAATGGACAATGTCCCCCCTCTCTTGAGCACCCCTTCCCACCCTGAAATCACCTCTCTGACCCTGGCGACTGCTCCAGGGCTCCCTGACAACGATCTGCACCATTATTCCAATTCTGAATCACGTCCTACCACTCCTCCTCCTACTCCTCCACCTCATCTTCTCCCTTCTCACCCTTATCACCCTCACTCTTTCTTTCTCCCTCTCCCCAGTCTCTCTCTCTCTCTCTCTCTCTTTAGCCAAACTGCTGACATTTCCCAGTTGCATTTGCAAAATTCTCGTAGGCCAGTCCTCCCTAGTTTTGTATGTTGTTTACGAGGAGTCATGAAAGCAGGCCTAATCCCAGCAAAGTGCTCGACCTTATTTGTCTAAGTGGATGGTGGATGATTCTGGACATTGTGCTATTTTATTCGACGAGCATTGTATTTGATTGCAGTAATTTTATGGGGAAAACTATTCTGTCAAAAAAAGAAGTAAGTGATTGCGGAAAAAAACGGTTTTGAAAAAAATTTTATTTGAGTTAATTACGGATTATAATATACGTAATTTCAATAAATTGAGATTGAAATTGAATTTGAAATAATATATGGATAGAGGTCATGATTTGTTGCTCTAGGCTAAAAAATTGTGTCAATGTTATTAATAATAATTATATCTTCATTTGAATTCAATATACTTAATGGATAAAAATACAGACAATCAAGTGCAAAATGTCTCTCTCCAAAATTTTTATGAATTTCGACAGGTTGATAAAACAAAAATTTTCGTCTGATTGGGAAAATCAATTATGGAATTTATTTATTTATTCAGTGTATGAATTTTAGTAGTGAGGACACCCGAGGGTTGTTCCACTTTGTCAGCATGTAATCTAATTCACACTAGATGGAAAACCATGGTTATAGTTCTTTCAGTCATTTAAAATGACAGATTTTTTTAATTCAAAACATTATATTTGCATCATTTTAACTTATAAAAACGAAACACTTCACAAAATAGCTTATCATGGTCGAAAATATTAGATTTTTACTAGAACACTAGAAAATAACACATTGAAATTTTGTCATGGCAACCGAATTATGGAAGTAAAATGGAATGAGAAAACTACTATGAAACGTGTAAATTTCAAATTCTATTCTTAGAATGCATACGTAATAAAAGCCAGAAGTCCATTACTATTAAAATAACAAGGAATAATACAGCAAACGCTATCTATCGGTGAAAAAGGAAAGCCAAGAAGGCTGGTACTATTGGTTAATGCTCGCCTCCCATTGGCCAGCTGCTCCCAGTGTGAAAAGTGGGAGTGACAGGTCTCGTCCAATTACAGAGCTACAAGCTCGTTTCGAAAATCTAGTAATCATCGAACTGTATAGTGTACGATGAAGTGCTTGATTTGGTTTGCTGATTTCAGTCACACAACAAAATAAAATGGTAGTAGAATAACTCAAATTTATATATCGCAGTAAACAGAACATTTCAACTGAGGCAATATACCTGCAATAGGCTAATAAAAATGAGAAATAATATCTTTGATTACCATCGATATAAGCATGTTTATCAGAATAATCATGTACTAGTGAATACAGTTTGAAATACAGTAAAAAGAATTGACTTGTATAGGAATAAGAATGAAGTTAGATTAACATTATTGATATAACGGAACGAAAAATCACAGTTTTCTATTCGTGAATTGTTACAAAAATTTGTGAATGAAATGATCTATATCATCCTATTTTATATTGATGTGACCAATAAAATTCCTTTTAATTCATTATTGGTTGTCATGGAAAAATTATAACAAGTTGAATTTTTCGTGCTCTAAAATTTTTCAAAATTCTATATATTTTTTCGATAGTGAATAGTGATTTTGGTGATCTTCCTCGTGTTTTCGGACTCTCTTGATTCAGAAGATCTTTTAAAAATTCAAATCTCGGTATATCATATCAAGAAATACCATGATTTCCCATACAATTCATTATTGTTCAAAATGCTAAATAGAGTTAATTTAATGGTGTCATAATAATATTATAAATGAACTAAACATCCCATACTTAATTTTCAGATAAAATATTAATTCACTCTGAACTATTTGACAGTAAAATTTGACTGCATGTCGTGTAAAATAGTTCAGAGTGAAATATTTACTAGCAGTGTGTAATGAAAAACAAAATAGATGAGTATAAAATATTAGATATGAGATTCAACCATCAATGGAATTCACCAAGCAAAGCCGAAAAATTGAATATGAGATTCGATTATGAAGAGTACGACCATGAAAATTAATTTCATAACTGGGATAAAGCCAACGAAAGGCGTCAGAAGGGCGTTCGCAGTAAGGTCGAGTGTCTTTCAAGAGTGGACGCCTAAAAATAACTTCGGCTTTATCCCGAAGGGTCATTAGAATGGCAGGCCTGGTGGAAGAGGTGAGAGAGAAGAATGCAAAGAAGTTGGAGAGAGAAAAGAGAATTTAGGAAGAGGGAGGAGGTGAGAGGGAGAAAGGAGGAGAAAGAGAAAGGGAAAAGAGGAAAGGAAAAAGGTGAGAGCAAAGTTTTGAAGGGCCGAAAGAGAATGCAAAAGGGCTGCAGCTATCAGATCTTGTCGGCTAGAAGAGTACTTGAGAAGCGCTGACCGCAGACTAACCAAGGGCTGAAGGACCTTAGGGCTAAAGTACCGAAGGGCACGTACAAGTACTTGCTGGCTAAGCGACCCATGGAACTATAGTACATGAACTACTAGATATGTATTACTATAGATCGACCCGGCCATCATTAATGGGGTCAAACCATTAGTACCGCCTAACGATTTTCTCCAATGGTGGCTGGTTTGGTGAATATTTTTCAAAAAATTGAATATGTTCTAAGCATAGGTAATACAAGAAAATATCTTGACCAGAAATTTACTAAATAATTTTATCAATTTCGATCAATTTATTAGAGTTTAGATACTCTAGTAATAGATACTTAGTAATTTATTTGAGTACTTTAGTAATTGAAAAGTAAATCTATTATTTATATCTTCATGAATGTGAATACATTCATTAGTTCATGAATTGATTCATAGACATATCAAATGTGAAGACTAGATATTGCCAAACAACCGAATCATCAAAAATCGAGATACCAGTTTTGGTTGTTACAGCATTATCAATATTCGATAAACAACGTTAAAACGAGGTTTATCAGAAGTAATGTCAGTGTTAATGATGTACAATATTGATATACAATAATATTATATCAGTAATATTGATGATATTCAATCAAATTTCAATGTAATAATATAAACATTATTATCACATGTAGCAACCATAACCGGTATCTCGATTCTAAATGAATCTGTGGTTTGACTTTTATGACTGATATTTGACATATCTTCTTTTTTCAACAAATATGGATAACTACCATAATATTACCGTCACGACTATTCAAGAGGGGAGGGGAGATAAGAAGCATAAATTTATGTAGTCCAAATGAGATCATAGCACAGAAGTTCTTAAACACGAATTTTTCTGGGTAACACTTAAAGGCGCCACCATAGGCTACATGCGGTATTTGGGAAATACCGAACATTTGGTATGTGGAACAGTTTTGCTTGCTATTTCCCAACTAACGAGCACACATCTCCACACATGCGTGGTTTTCCGAGCACGTATTCGTACTGGGAATAGCAAATCGTCAACCGAATAGGTGACATTATCAAGGTTAATAAAGTCAAAATACTATCGAAAATTTCAACTTTCAAAAATCTAACACTACGGTACTAATTTCAACTTTAATCTTGGCAATGATTGAATATTAATGTTTGTAGGAATTTTTGAAACATTTAAAGAATCAAGATTATAATTCAGAAACCTGAAACAGACTGGACATTCACTAGTTTTTAATATAATATTCGAATTGAACTTAAACCAATTTCATAGTATCAGAATTTATTATATCACTTAAAAATCATCCACAGACTGTAATTTGATATTATATAAGAAACGTTTTCCTCAATTGACTTGACCTCAATCTACATGCAACAACAAACAACAAAATTAGCCGAACATGAAGGCGAATGTGTGGATGGGCGAAAAGTTCGCTATTTGACGAACATTCGTCCACTTTGATGTGTCCAAAATACCGACAATGGACGGAGCACACAAACATTCGTGTTCGCTATTTCCCAAACAGCGAACACTCCGCTCCACACTAGTCGTGATTCGGCGACTAGGTGTTCGGTGTTTGCCGAATAGCGCATGTATGGAGCTGGCTTAATAGTAGAATGTGAAAATATTCATAAATAATAATATTCATATGATGATATTTGGAACGAATAGACGATTTTGCTGAAATTTAAAAGAATGAAAATTCACAGTGATATTTAAGATATTTTATTCGGTAATAACTAAGTTCGGATAACCGATGAACAAATAATTTTTTTTCCAGGTAGGTAATAAAAGTGCAATTATATAAATAGGCCTATACTTCCATTAAATTAGCCACAGCTATTAATATTTTTCTCTTAGAGGAAAATGTTTCTGACACACCACAAAATGTTTTTGTTTGGGAATAGGAATTAACCAATAAGATACGTTTTAAAATACAGTATAGGGATTTCAATAATCCAAACATTACTGGAGGTCAGAACGTCAACATTGTGGGTTACTTTCATCTCTATGATTAACAGAATTCAGGACCACTCCCTATCCTGCTGAAAGACAACAACTAATGGAGATAATAAAATTCGGGCAATGGAATATTTGAGGATAAGTAATGGTGGCCTGAATGATGGCTCATTCATTTGCCAGTCGCGGTTTCATTCGCGATTCTCTCTCTTCCTCCTCCACCTCCTCCTCCCCCTCCTCCTCCTCATCCTCCTCATCCTCCTTCTCCTCCCTCATTTCCTCTCTCTTTCTTATTCTCTTTCTCCCTCCCTCATTCTCGCTCTATCACTTGCTCATTGGCAGTCACAATTTCTTATGTTAGCGGGTCTTGGGCTAATTATGCCGGGTGGCTTAATGAAGTTTAACGCCTGTAATTGGCAGAGCGGCGCTTCAACTGAAGAGCACATATAAATGAGTCTTGCTCTGAGTGAACAGTGATTAATCTGAGACAGAAACACACATCATCCCTTATCCTTATTCTATTTCTTACTCATCCACCTTCCTCCTTCCCCTCTTTATTCTTATTTGTTTTTTTTTCTTCTCTTTTTTCTTTTCGTTCGATCTTGTTCTTCTTCCATTTCTCTTTCCCCCACCTACTCTTCCTTCTTCACGTTATTCTTCATGTATACCTCATCCTGTTATTGTTTTCATTCTTTTTCTTCTATTATCTTCTTCTTTTCTTTTCTCTTCTTTTTCCGCTTATCTTTTCTCATTACTTTTCATTTTACCTCTATTTCTTTCTATCTGTATTCTTGTCTCCGATCTCCTTTTTCTTCCTCCTCCGCTGCTTTTTCCTCTTTCGTTTTTCTCCTTCTCCTGCTTACTTTTCCTCTCTCTTTTCTCTTTCTCCTACTCTTCGTTTATTATTCTTCTTCAATTTCACCTTTATCTTTCTATATTCATTATTTTTTTCCTCCTCCTTCTTTTCGTCCCTATCCATTTATACCTTTTTCTTCTTATTCTTATTATCCTTCTAATTCCGCTTCTTCTACTTCTTCTTTTTCTCCTCCTACTCCTCCTCCTCCTCCTCCTTCTTCTTCTTCTTCTCCTCCTTCTCCCCCTTCTCCTCCTTCTCCTCGTTCTCCTCCTTCTCCCCCTCCTTCTCCTCCTCCTTCTCCTCCTCCTCCTTCTCCTCCTCCTCCTTCTTCTTCTTCTTCTTCTTCTCCTCCTCCTCCTCCTTCTCCTCGTTCTCCTCCTTCTCCCCCTCCTTATCATCCTCCTCCTCCTCCTCCTTCTCCTCCTCCTTCTCCTCCTCCTTCTCCTCCTTCTCCTCATCCTTCTCCTCCTCCTTCTCCTCCTCCTTCTCCTCCTCCTTCTCTTCCTCCTTGTCCTCCTCCTTCTTCTTCTAATCCTCCTTCTTCTTCTCCTCCTCCTTCTTCTCGTTCTCCTTCTCCTTCTCCTTCTCATCTCTTTCCTCTTATCCTCTTTTGCGGACTGCTACTAAAGAAAGCCCAAAGAGATATGAGTGAAGGCCCAGTTAGGAACCGTAGACTAATCATCCTTCTATGATTTACTGCTTCGGGGCTTCCTTATCCTCCTTCGTATGCAATCTTTCTCTCTCCATTCTTCTTCTTCTTATTCTCTTGCTCATCCTCATAACAGTAACGTTCAATTTATCTTGTATAGTCTGTCCAAGCAAAGAAGAGCACCTGGCAAGATGAGAAAATGACTCCAGCTTGGTCAATGTCGGTTCAAAAATTATCGATTTGGTCTCAATCGTAGGAAACATTCTAATCTACAATTTGAGACCAAATAAATAATTTTCAAACCAGTATTGACCGAGCTTGAGTCATTTTTTCATCTTGCCAGAGGCTCTTCTCTGCTTGGACAGACTATAGTATAGCCGTAGATATACTAAGCTAATGAGTATATAGTATGTTAATAAGTATGTATGTAAATATACTAAGCTAATATTTATATTGTATAAGTTAGTCTATGGTATAGCTGATGCCAAGAGGTTAGGTGGTTTCGTCTGTCTCTTGTACGTGATGTAACCTACTAACAGCTGATGTAAAGCATCTATTAATCCTGAAAACATCATCTGTACATAGCTAAATGACAATTCCAATCCACAACATCAGCTTTAGTCTGTCCAAGCAGAGAAGACCCTCTGGCAAGATTAGAAAATAACTCCAGCTCGTTCAAAAATTATTGATTTTGTCTCAGTCGTAGAGAACTTTCTGATCTACAATTTGAGAAAATTAACATTTTTTGGACAAGTATTGACCAAGCTGTAGTCAATTTCTCATTTTGCCAGAGGGTCTTCTTTCCTTGGACAGACTATATCATTGTATATATATATATCATAACCCTGTATCATTCCTTTCATGTTATGTGTCCGCGATAAGTTTGTCGGAGCTGTGTCATATCGTTGCTATAGTTTGTCATCGCTACAAAAGCCACCCTGGTTGAGTTTCTTTGCTTTATCTCAAGTTATTGTGGTGAGGTATAGTGCTGGTTGCTCCATTTGCATATTGGAATCTTCTTCAGTAATCCACAGTGGTATTCATGTCCTAGATATTATGATTTATAATTAGATATAGATTATATTGTGACCTAGATCATTGTTCTTACTCTAAAACCTCTGCTTAGTGTTTGTCTGATGTCTTCCTTGACAATGAAGAAATCCAAAATATTAAGATTATTTTAAACAAGTAATAATTTTGAATGATTTATTGATATTTGAATAATTTATTGATTTTCTAATTAATATTTCAATAATCAGAGAAAATAAAACTTGAAAAAAGTTTTTTGGGAAAATAATTTCATGCTATGAATAATTTTTTGGGTCACTTAACACAGGTATTACAATCTATAATATATTATTTATAATGTTTTTTTAAATATTTTAAATGATTATCACAGTACCCTTTTTAATTATTTAAAGTCCAAACATGTAATGCATTAAAAAAATAATTGAAAAAGGGTGCTGTGATAATCATTTAAAATAATAAAAAATATTGATAAAAGTAGCCCCAAGATAAAGAAAACACTATGATTCATATAATACAGGATTATAATCTCGGGGATCAACTTAATACATATTTATTTTACAAAAATTGAATAAATTCTATTACAAATCTTATTTCTTTGGATAAACTACAGAATTCAAAGAAAATTGAGCACGAAAAGCATCTATAACAGAGGAAGGAAAGATGCTGCAGTGCCCTCGATAGTAAAAAATATAGCCTCTAATAGTTTCCCCTTTGGAAGGGAGACCCAAAAGGTACAATGCAGCTACGATAGCAGTGTGCCAAATAATTATGTGGACGAGAAAATAAAAAAGAAAAGGGAAGAAGGAGAGAAAAATAGAATGGGAGATGAAAGGATAGGAGGAGAAGAGGGGGCGAGGAGGAGTAAGGAGAGGAGGAGGAGGAGTAGGAGAGGAGGAGGAGGAGGAGGAGGAGGAGAAGGAGGAGAAGGAGGAGGAGGAGGTGGGGAAACACGAGGATGAGCCAAAATAAAAAGAGACACGGGGATAAAATGTGTTATAAATTCCCATTTCACTGCAGCGCAGGGGATCTAGGCTTGGACACATTGATGGCTTTTTATATGGACTTTGGGCTCAGTGGGTTTCATCCCAAATACAGATATATACCTGGCTGGTGAATATATATTTGGGGGCCAACCTAACGGCCAGGAAAGGTCTAAATTCATAGTAATATATACAGTAATACAATTCTACATAGTAATATATGTGAAAGTGAGTTCTATGTCTGAATTCCCTGGAGTTTTTCCTGTCATATGGTCGGGGTTTTCTCCTTTTTCCAAGCTTTTCCTCTGTTTTCACTTTGTGTTCACCTCTTTTTCCCAACGTGAAAAACATGTTGAAAAGTTGTTAGAAAAATGGACGATGAGCTTGAACTTTTCATCACTGTTCCTAAACATACATTCCAAAGATTTTCTAAGCAAATTAGTGATCTGAGACAAAAACAAGTGAACATTGATTATTCAGCTTTGAAATTATTTATTCTTATTTTGAGGATTGGTTCCAATCACTAGGTGTATATTTTATATCGTGTACTGAGTTTTTCTGGTCATTATTCCTCGCATTAGATTACCGGTATCAATTCAAGCCAAATTGGTCGGAATTAATAGGAGACTATTAACTAATTTTTCAACACTTCTAGACTATCTAAAAACAAGAATATTCCATCATAATATTGATAATTCTATACATCATAATGTCTATGATTCCATACATTTATTCCTGTTACACACTTTTTTTGAATGGGTTGAGCTTTGTAACCCTTAGCCACCGCGACCGCTATTCGATCTTTTGTGGCATTTGTTATACATTTGAAGACAACACTGTTGGCTCGTGCCCACAAAACAGGTGAAGTGCGTGTATCTTTCAATGCACAGCACTTCACCTGTATCCTTATTCGAGTTAAATTAGAATTATAGCTTATCAGTCTATGACCAGGTGATACAAAAATGAAGAGAAAAGTTATTCCACTTATTGGATGCCTTTCCTGTAGCAAAATAGTAGTTTATGCAACGGTTGTATAATGGGAGCCTTTATAGCATGAGGTGAGATGTAAGTTAGAGCCACGAGCGAAGCGCTCACGAATGCTATAAAGTAGTTATCAGTATCAGACCAGTATCAAGCTTTAGACCACCAGTATCAAGCTATCTGTAAGTGTACGCTATTATAAAAATCAACATACAGTCGTTTATTCAACTTCTTTTGTCTTCATCCTACTTGAACTGTTATGATAATCAACTTATCACTTGTTAAATATGTTAAAAATAACATCAGTCAGAACCACAAAACGGATTTGACAAGCAAGAAAATTGTGAGTGTTGTTGTAAAAGTGAAAGTTATTAGCATATTCACTAACAACGTTATAAGTATATTAAACTATTTAAACTTTGGACTATTCAAATTAGTTAAATATTCAAATACGTAAATTGAAATATTGATACTGGTAGGCTACTCAATCCCAATCGCAGTTTTGATTTTGAGGTTAGTTGAACACTGTTTACTTTTTATCACCTGATTTCGAAAAGAAACAAGGAATGTATCATAAAGTGGAATTTGGACTGTATCGAAAAGTTCCTCTTGTATCAAAAAACGTTCATTACGACACAGTTCTAAGATTCCATTTTGAAATGGTAGTCATTTCGATTTCAATTGTAAAACTGAAATAGGAATTTTTCAATACGCCCGTAGATAAAAATGGATAAAGCTTCAGTTATACACTGATCCTTACTTCAATATGTTGTTCGATTACTAGTAATCTAATATCAGTATGAATAATTCATTTACATTCATCTTCCAAAAGTGAACTATCTTAGAATTGAATTTACAACCGATTTTGCATAAATTTACATGCAACCTCTGGCGGCTGGTGCCCACAAAACATGTGAAGTGTCCGTATCTTTTACTGTACAACACTTCACTTGTTCCGTGGGCACGAGCCGCCAGTGCATGCAACTGATTTACATGAATCATAATTATATCCATTATATGATATAAATAATCAAATATTCAAACAATTCAAATCAAACTATCCTATAGGCTATTATTTATTTTCTCATATGATTCATTTCACAACAGATATTGAATTAAATTTAAAATGATACACTACATTTCCCGTTTTTCCATTGTCATTTTCTGATAAAACTTATTCTTCATTGACATATTGATCAACATTCTAATAAAAATTCGACTGAATCGTTGTAGATTTTGTAAAATCGTTTTATAATTGATTTAATTATCTGTGTTCTTCATTTATATATTTCAATTCCACAAGTATATTATCGATCTTATATGTTTTAGAAAATAACAAAAAATATTCTGGAACCAAACGTGAGTTTGCTTGTTGAGCATTGATGAAATGTCTGATGACAGACTTAGAGGCAGCCCAGTAATGGAAGACCATCTACCCTCGTTAATTAAATACAGTAGCCAGCCCTGGAGGGGCAGCCAAAGTTCATTTGAATTCAACGTGACGAAATTGAGGGTGCCCTTGAAAGACATGGAGGACAAGAAATAGAGGGACGAAGGTCTCTGGTCATCAATAAGTAAACGCTTGGAAAGTTTTCGAATTCCCTTCTGCCCCAGACATAACATTTCCTGCCACCCTGTAGGCTACACGTTTCCGTCTTGTCAAAACTGCCGACCCGGGGAGGAAGTTGACCTTGGATTCCTCTCTCTCACTCACTCTCTCTCTTTTTCTCTCTCTTTCACACACTCTCTTTCCCTTCTCTGAATTTTCCCTACAGCAGCCATTCTTTCCTATGTGTTGTTCCCCCCGGGGCCACTATTCCTTATAAACGTATCCGTAAAATTGTCAATTTTTGATCCCTCCACCATCCGGGGTCGGTTTCACCATCCGCAAATAAGTATAGTCTTTACAAGCAAAGAAGACATTCCACCAACATGGGAAAATCACTCCCGCTCAGTCAATATTCGTTAAAAATCATCAATTTGGTCTTAAATTGTAGATAAGTATGTTTCCTACAATTCGAGACTAAATTTATAATTTTTGAACTGATATTTAGCGAGCTGGAGTCATTTTCCCATCTTGCCAGAATGTCTTCTCTCCTTGGGCAGACTGGTAGGCCCCAAGGGTTGGCCCGCCAGCCGAACTTTTGGGGGCGAAAGTTTTGACCCTACTGGTTATGGGGTATTTTGGTGAAGGCTTCTACACCGTTTCTTACCGGGAATGGTGACGATTTGGGGAGCAGTAAGTTTTAGTTTTCGACTGTGATGGGTATGTTGAGTTGTCTTGAGAAATTGTGAGCTGGGAGTCTCACAACTTTTAAATAGAACGATGCGAACGATTCTCTTCAATAACACTAAAACAGACATTGCTTAATTAATTACACTTCGACACACGATAAGTCTGTTTCAGCGAAGAAGACATTCTGGCAAGATGGTAAAATGACTCCAGCTCGCTAAATATTGGTTCAAAAATTATGAAATTAGTCTTGAATTGTAGGAAACATTCTTATCTAGAATGGGATAAGAATATAGATGAAAATTAGTTTGAAAATTATCATTAATTTGGTCTATAATTGTAGATAAGGATGCTTTCTTCAATTCGAGATCAAATTTACAACAATTTTTTAATCAATATTCTAGACTTTGGAGTAATATAATTTTCCAATCTAGTCATATTATTTTTTCTTTGCTCGAACTGGATATACCTATTATCGTAAACATATCTTCTGTCCAAGCAAATGTAGACCCTCTGGCAAGATGGTAAAATGACTCTTGCTCGGTCAATATTCGAACAAGAATTATAAATGTGGTCTTAGTAGTAGATCGAATTGTCTCCTACAATTTGAGACCAAAATGATCATTTTTGAGCCAAAATTTACCGAGCTTGAGTCATTTTCCCATCTTGCCAGAGGGTCTTCTTTGCTTGGACAGACTATAGTAGTCACACTTACTCTATGCTGTTATGGTATGACTAACTTATTTGGTGTGACCATTAGGATGAAATTAATCAAAATAGTTAATATTAATTATTGTTATTCTTATCTTATCATCTTCTTTATTTCTCATATTTCTTCTTCTTGCTTCTCCTCCCAATACCACTATTTCCTCCATCCACAACTTTCTATTATAGCCGAAGGTCTAAGCCGGTAGTTTACCAAGCAATGGTAAATCCCCCATGGGGATTGGGAGAGCTAGCTCCTCTTTCCTGACCGTCTAATCCATAACTTACATCGGACAAACAATGAATTTTCGTCTGCTTCTACCTACAGTATTCCTCTTCTTTTACTCCTCCTCCTTCTTACACTCCTCCTCCTTTTACTCCTTCACCTCCTTTTACTCTTTCTCCTCCTTTTACTCCTTCTCCTCGTTTCACTCCTCCTCCTCCTTTTACTCCCTCTCCTACATTTACTCCTCCTCCTTTTACTCCTTGTCCTCCTTTTACTCCTTCCTCTCCTTTTACTCCTTCTCCTCCTTTTACTCCTTATCCTCCTTTTACTCCTTTTCCTCCTTTTACTTCTTCTCCTCCTTTTACTCCTTCTCCTCCTTTTACTTCTTCTTTTCCTTTTACTCCTTCTCCTCCTTTTACTCTTTTTCCTCCTTTTACTCCTTCACCTCCTTTTACTCCTTCTCCTCCTCTTACTTCTTCTCCTCCTTTTACTCCTTCTTCCTAATTCTTCTCCTATTCTCAGTTCCAAACCCTACTTTCCATCATAATCTCCGATTAAAGTTTTATATTATTTTCTCTTGTCTAAGTTTTGTCTTCGACTTCTTTTAGTAGTTTGTCTTCCCCTTCTTATCATTCTTCTCCTCTTTCTCTCATACACCTCCTTTTCTCTTCTCTCCTTTCATCAACACTTTCCTAATTTCTTATTCTATTTATTCATGCCTTCATCTAACCCTCTCCTTCATTCTCTTTCCATTCGCTATCTTTATAGTCCACTTATCTCTTTCTTCCTCTTGTCATTCTCCTTCTTTTTTTTCCTTCTCCTTCTTCTTCTTCTTCTTCTCCTTCTTCTTATTCTTCAATATCATCTTCTTCTTCTTTTTCTTTTTTTCTTCTCCTTCATCTCCTTCTTCTTCTTCTTTTTTCTTCTTCTTTTTCTTCTTCTCCTCTTCTTCTTCTTCTTCTCTCCACTCCTCACCTCTTCCCACTGGACACCGACTGACTGTTAGCTCACCAAGAGTCAATATTTACCGCGGATAAGAACATCACCAAGATATGAACACAAACCAACCGACCCTCACTCCCCCCCCCCCCTGTCCCCCCACTCCAAAGTCAATCCTATTCGGCAGAAACAAACAACCCAACCGAACTTAACTCAAACCCCCCCCTCCTCCAAAACCCATCAACGATCATCATCATCATCATCATCACTTCTAAATCATGACTGCCTTCTCATGATTGAGACTGGACTTACCTTCTCTCTGACCATACATCTCACAATTTCTCATCTTGCTTTAGTTGGTAAACCTATTCCTATAGTCTGTCCAAGCAAAGAAGACCCTCTAACAAGATGTGAAAATGACTCCAGCTCTGTCAATATTGCTTCAAAAATCATTGATCTGGTCTCAATCGTAGATAACATTCTGATCAACAATTTGAGACCAAATCAATAATTTTTAAACCAATATTGACTGAGCTGGAGTCATTTTCTCATCTTGTTAAAGGGTCTTCTTTGCTTGGACAGACTATATCTCGCTTTTCCCCGTCCAACTAAAGTTGAGATGACACGCCGTCTCAATACAATTCACATTGCAGTGGCGGATCTTCTCAGCTTGCCTGAAATACAGCCCTCGAACTAAATCTTAGAAAACACTTCATCTGAATACTATTCACATTGACAGACGTCTCTTCTCAGCTTCCGCGAACGATAGATAGTCCTTCGAATCACAATAATAATTCTCGTCTTGCTTCAGAAGGTATAGTCTGTCCAAGCAAAGAAGACCCTCTGGCGAGATGGGAAAATGACTCAAGCTCAGTCAATATTGGTTCAAAAATTATAAATTACATCTCAAATTGTAGGAGAAAATTTGATCCACTATAAAAATCACATTCATAATTCCTGAAAAAAATATTGACCAATCTGAAGTCATTTTCCCATCTTGCCAGAGGGTCTTCTCTGCTTGGACAGACTATAGTAGACCTGACCAAGTCCTTCAAATTACAATTCATCGTTCTGGGAAGATCCTTCAGTAAACCATCCCATTCCCCAAGTTTATTCAGTTACCTTCAATTGCTTGATTAGATTTGTGTTGTGATTGAATTTGTGTTTGAAGTAGTAAAGTCAAGCAATTGATGTGATTGCTTGGCTTTGTTGTGTTAGTAGGTAGCAAGTGGGTGTATCATTGTAGAGGGTTTGTAGTTCCAATACAGTAATTATTTCTGTCGAGTAATGTATGATCTGCACTGGCGGCTCGTGCCCACGAAACAGGTGAAGTGCTCTACAGTAAAAGATACGGGCTCTTCACCTGTTTCGTGGGTACGAGCCGCCAGTGTTGAATGTTCGATGTTCGGTTGAATCTTTTTCTATGATAAAGAATCGTGATGAACATAATTTATTTCAAATAATGAGCTCAAATAAAATCAATTTCATTGCGAATTAAGAGAGAATTGTGTTGTCTATCAATCGTTTCCGAAAATGTTGAAAATGAAAAGTCTATAAATTTTATATAGACTGTTTTTAGTTATTCTGAAACTTCCACGCTTGAATGAACTTTTATATTTTTTCAACAAACGAAAGATTTTAAATAATGGGTTTTCATACATTGAGGGGTCATAAAATAATAATTTTTCGAGATTTTTCGAGACGTGCTGTTGCAACAACATTGTATTGAGAAAATTTATACAATTACTTGTTACAGTTCAGTGAAATCCACTATAGGCCTTCGTTTCTGCAGTTGGGTAAGTCAAACTTCGGAAAAAAAGGAACTATGTAAAAAAAATATATGTTCATCAACCCTTCATGCTCGAACAAAGAAGAAGGCAGGTAGATAAAATTCGCAGCGTGAAACCAATCAGGTGTAACGGAAGAAAAAATAAGGAAAAGAAAGAAATAAGAAAAGAAGAAGAAGAAGAAAAAAAGGATGAGACTCTCACCCCTCTTGACGACAATAATTTTTTATCGGATTAACGTTACTTACCTACCTGTGTGTAACTGTGTCAGAATGTTACATTGCATTTTTTCAATAGTCAAACCTTTTCTTACCCTTCGGGTTTAGGAGTTCCCACGAAGTGCAGAATGTACCGGAAGGTAAAGAAAAGAAAGGGTTACCTGCGTTTAGTTTCGTTAATCCCAGTAATGCTTGCGATATTCAATACTTTTTGGAGATTGTTTAAAGCAGCAAAACTCACGATTAACGCTTCTTTGATCAGTTATAGTCTGTCCAAGAAATGAAGACCCTGTGGCAAGATGGGAAAGTAACTCCAGCTCGTTCAATATTAGTTAATAAAATACTTATTTGGTCTCAAATTGTGGATCAGAATGTTTCCTCCGATTGAAATCAAATCAATAATTTTTTAACCAAAATTGTCCAAGCTTGAGTCATTTTCCCATCTTGCCAGTAGAGGGTCTTCTTTGCTTGACAGACTAAAGCTTCCAACGAAATTGGAAACTATTTGTCTATTACTGTAAAACTCCGTTAGGAAATTCTCTACAAACGGTCTGTTAGTAAGCAGCTGAGGCTTTTTATGACTCTATAATTATATATGCTCTCCCAGATCGATCGCCACCGACTGTCCTGACAGAGCCAAGTATTCGGTAACCATCAATTTCCGTCAGTCTTTCTTTCTTTTTTCGATCAAAACATTTTCTTTCATCACAGTATTATATCACCTCATGCATTGAATTTTCAAATAGGCTGAGTATCATAATTTTACTGTAAAATAGATATTATCTCAACAATTCCAAGAGAGCTGAAACTAAATTTTCGAAGGGAGTGGCCAACAAAACGGAGTGGGGAAGTGGGAATGCTGTTGCAGTTGGCCACGCCTCCAAACTCAATAATCCATCTCATTGGTCGAGGTCGCCATTCCGAGATTCCAACCAATAGTCAGATTCACTGCTGTTCACGAGCTGCTGGCCTCTGATTGGTCAAAATCAAAACATGACTTGTTGAGTTGTCGTGAAGGTGATATTTTAGTAGTTATTATTCAATTCAGTTTATTTGGTCTTCATTTAATTTGAAAAAATGGCGGCATAAAATCCGTCACTAATTACAACAATTGAAAATACTGCAGTTGTGAATGGTAATTGTTGTTAATGGATTCAACCTTTTTCTAAACTAGAACGTATTGAATAATTCTAACGAAGATGAGTTTTGATATAATTGCAATAATAATAATTCATAATGATCTTGATTAGGGTACGTAATCTAATATGATTGTGTAGAAAAAAGGACTTTATAGTGAGTGAATATTGTAGACGGACATAACATGAATTTGGATATTCTAATTTACATTTGAATAAAAAACGTTTCATTATTTCTATTTTCACTGTAATAGTTATTATTATTGTATCATTGTAATTAAACAAATGAGTCAATAAAGTTGATCGAGAGTAGACCAAGTATTTAAACTAATAATTTGAATAAATTTCAATACATTTTAATGCAATATTTTACACCCACATCCTCTCTCGGGCCAAACTTCTATCTATGTCTTATTAGAATTATCCTTCTCCCATAATTTCGGACTACCTCTCAGCTTTCTCTCTCTTTCTCCAAGACCTTTGAGCCCTTTCCTTGCCCTTTAAACACAATCCGTTCATTTCAATTTGCCCTTGCGATTATTGCCCTACCTACAGCCAACCCTTTATTATCAACAGTGAAGTCCCTTCAAGGGATCACGAATAAATATGTTTTGTTAGTGGCCAGAAGTGCTGTTTGAATCCCTTGGGAGTTGCTCTGTATTTGGTTGAGAACGGTCCAGCTCAGTTAATGAAATTAGATGCTTGGCCGAACACAATCGAATTTCCCATTGAATAGCCTTGAATAGGTATGATAGTATGATAGCTTGGAACTGAGATAGAATAAGAATTTCACTTTCAAATTACTTATGATATTGCAGTCAATTTTTTTAATATTATTTCATGAAAAACTGTCAAATTAACGTGTGAAGCGCTTTCGGATCATGACGAGTAATAGATCAACGTAATAGGTTAGTGGTAATAGATTAATGGTAATAGATTAATAGTAATAGATTAATAATATAATAGATTAATAGTAATAGAATTATAGTAAAAACGCTAACTACATGTTACCTCTATCCTGATTGATGATTACAGGCTACACCTCTGCTGTAGGCCTAATTCAATACATAGAACTGGCAACCAGCTGGTAGGCCTAAGCCCTTCATGGGCTGTTGAGTATTTTCATACAATATTCAAAAATTGGTTGCAATATCGTTAATAATAGTTTAAAAGTAAAATATTTAATAGCAGTTCGTTATGAAAAGCAAAATAGGTGAGTAGTTATTAATTTATACCAGGTATTTATTAAAAATATTTATGATTCAAATATTGAAGATAAGTCTTCAATAAGAATTGACAAAATAGATTCTACTCGCAATATGTCAATGTGATTATAATGTTTACCATAAAAATAGTTATAACAGAATAGCTGTAGTCTGTCCAAGCAAAGAAAACATTCTGGTAAGATGGGAAAATGACTCCAGTTCGGTCAATATTGGTTCAAGAAAATTATAAATTTGCTCTCAAATTATAGATCAGAATGATTTCCACAATTTGAGACCAAATATATAATTCTTGAACCAATATTGACTTATCTAAAGTCATTCTCCCATTTTGTCAGAATGTCTTCTTCGCTTGGACAGACTATCGATTAGTGTTAAACAATAATCCTTTAATCCATAACCCACAACATACTAACAAAATGTTATCCGTAGAGCCTCAAATCCAGTAAGGATTCACTTCAAAGTGAAATATAACAGCCAAATAGATCACAAGCAATCGAAGGGTGCCAATAGCCCCTATCCGTTAATACAACACCAGAAATCTATATTATTTATTGCCAAGAAATAAAGAATTGGGAGTTGAGTTTACAGTTGGAAATGAAAACATTTTCAAAGTGTTGCCTGCCCCGGGAAGGGTGACCGATATTTTGTCTTTTCATAACTTTTGCGGGGTGTTTGAGGGGTGTATAGTCTGTCCAAGCGAAGAAGACATCTTGGCAAGATGAGGAAATGACTACAGCTTGGTCAATATTGGTTCAAGAATTTTATATTTGGTCTCAAATTGTAGAAAACATTCCAATCTACAATTTGACATCAAATTTATAATTTTTTGATTAGGATTGAAAAAACTGGAGTAATTTTCCCATCTTGCCGGAATGTCTTCTTTGTTGGGACAGGCTATAACACTAGAGTGCCAGGGTTTCTTTATTTTAGATGATGCGAACAGATACAAGGAAGTGAACTGAACCCTTTTGCGCTACCAGGGATGACATGTGATTTATTTAAGGGTGAAAAAAGGGTTCGCAAAAAAACTGCAACACATTTTTTTCGGGTGACTCCCGATTTTTACTCTACAATGAAAAGGGTAAGTAATTGTTGTGCTTTGGGTACTGTTCTTTTTAAACGGCGAAAAATAACTTTTTACCTGGAATGTGTTTGTTCTCCGGCGTGAGAAGGGTTGAAAGGGCTCGGTAATCCCGTGTAATGAGGACAGAACTCGGGTGAAATCACTTTTTGAAAAGAGTTGTGCTCGCCCAAGTGAGTCAGTCTGCTGGGTGATACAAGCCAGATGTCGAGTGTCGAGGAGATGACCTAGAAAAAATGCACTGAATTTAGTTCGGAGCTGGGAAAAATTAACAAAACTGTGTACTTATATTCTATTCTCTGTGTTAGGATGACCTAGGAAAAGTACACAAAGATTAGTTTGGAGCTGGGAAAAATGAACAAAATTCTAATTTAATATTCTATTCTAGATAGTGTTGTCTAGAACATCATGAAATTAGTTTGTGCAGATACTGTACTGTATCAGAGAGTAATACTGTATTACTGTATATATACATATATATATGTCTATATATATATATATATATAAAATTATAGCCTTTACTTACACTGTACTGTATTACTGTATATAAAAAAAATACTGTACCGTATCTCTGTACTTTCATTTCGTTGAACTGACTCATTAAATGAAGTCGTAACGATTTATTCGGAATATTAACTAATAATTGTTCTGATAAGTAATTTTTAGTTATTTCTTGTTATACCTATAAATTTTCTGTTTTCCTGAGACCAAACAATCAATCTGATAAGCATGTTGCAATAATGAGAAACTAGAATAATAATGTTAGGGTTACTATTAATAATCATAATAATCTTTATTGAGTAATAATACATAGAAGAGTACAACAGGCAAAGCCCAAAACCGTTCCTCCTACAATTTATACAAACATATAAAAGATAGGTTATATTATATTTTTCACACATATTTCCGTTAATTTTATGTATGTTTAAAGAGAAATTCTAAGTTCAAAAAATATTTGATCAATGCTAAAAGTGATTTTAATTTCTATCTACATCAACATCATCTATCTATCATCATCTTGATTTCCTCATAGCTTATTAGGTCCTGAACCAAGCATACATTGTGCCTTGTAGGACCTATTTCGAGTTTATTATTAGGCTAAGAAGCAATGAATTTAATCGAATATTAGAATATATGATATGATAGAAGAAATATAAAGAAGTATATCACAATTCGTCTATGGTTCAATTGTAGTTCTGATTTGAAAAAAATAAATAAATTAGATGTTATGTTGAAGAAGAGATGAAAAAAGAGCTATAGGCCTAGATATGCTGCAGTATATCTGTAGTTCGATTGGAGTTCTCCCAGTATGATTTTGCTGGTATTATAATAGTTTATAATACTTTATTATACTGGTCTCATGAAGTATACAGTTTTTGTTTGCGTTAATATGGCGTACGTCCCATATGCAGATGTCAAACGGGTTGTGAGGGTTCTAAAACGTACTCCTGCTAGTAGCACGCTTCAGGCACGGGACAATCTACTAGACTTGTTGTAGTAGATACAGTAGATTATACTAGAAGTGGTTGACTAGTTCTATAAAGTGAACCAGTCGCCTAAACAAACCTAAGCGAAATGATCGGCTCTTACAGTTGAATTGAGTGGAGTGCCAGTTGATGATGGGGGCTGTAGATGGGTATGCTTGGGCATGGTTGCAGTTTTGAAGGATGAGAGCTTCCTTGTGGGTTTTTGGTTTGAGGCAGCTAAACATCTGGAAACATGAAAGGTGAGTATCTATTGTAGAAAAATTGATAAAATTTACAATATGAATTACAATAAATTGTGAATGCTCAATGCAGAAAATTGTCAGGAGTGTAGATCTAGACGTGAAGAATTAAATATTACAATCAATCTGTAATGCCTTATGTTCTAAACAAAGGCAAACTTTCAAAAAACGTATTGAATGATCATAGGCTACCACGCACAAATCCTAATGTTAAAATATTATATTAATTTTCATATTGGGTATCAAATCACAATGAAGACTCATTTGTAACACTACTGTATTGATATCAATGTGTGAGATGTATGATATTCTAAATAGATTGAAATTAATTGGAGAGTCATTTTTCATTTTCATTTTTCATTAATTCATTTTGAAACACTCATTACTATCTTAGAACAATTATATTCCATCATAATCTTCAATCACTCCAAGTTAATTGTCTGAAATCAAGCTAGATAACTAATGATTAGTAATGAAGTTTCTGACGGTCAAAAAAGTTACATAAAAGATACCTTCACTCTTACTTAACAATCAATAAAGTAATTAAGGTAGTTAGATGATAATAATATGATTGAATTGTTGAGATTATTCTCCAATTTCTGTAAGGTGACGTCAATTGACCCAAATGAAAAAGAAATATCCATAAATACAGAAACAGAAAGTTTCAATCCATTCAATGTATGTATGTAAGTCGTCAGATTATACCGCGGAAAACATTTTATGTGGATAATCTCCTTTTTATAATTATTCATACGTTGATTATTTAGGCCTATGTTTATATAGTGATTAGACAGATAATCTTTCATTGTTACAACTATTATTGTTAATATTCGAATATATTTGCCTTTATTTTTCCTTTGAAATAGAAATAGAAATTTATTTTTTGAGGTGTTTACATCGTTTAGAAATACTGTATTTAAATTTTTCTCAAAAGATAAGTTTCATATCTTTAATAAACAGTGAAAAAATTGTTGTTTACAAATTAATATATGAAATACATATCAATATATATTATATTAAATATTATTCTTGTTCAATACGAGTATCATGTTATTTTTTGATACCGAGGTCACACCTAGAGACATAACATTCATTTCATGCTAGAATTTTATTAACAAATATTTTATTAACAATTTAGGCTATTTAATAAATACAATAATTGAGCTCAATACTAACAATGACCACATAACTTGCTAAAGTGGTCATTTAATTTCCAGTGTTTTGAAAATTACTGTTATTCTTGTTATTTATGATGGAAATAAAATCTATTTATTCATTTATTATTATTTGCATTCAAATAAATTCATTCAATAGGTTTTAAATTCTTCAATTGACCAATTGGGCGTACGCCATTGTACAGCCTTTCAATGGTCAGACGACATCCAATGTTAGTCAATGAAGTCCACCCCAAGTCCAGGGGATGAGAGAAAGATACAGGAAACAGTGCGGGTTAGAAAGAGATAGAATAACTAAACAAAAAGGCATCCGACCGGACCCTTCGGCAAAGGGTGACTCGTGAGTCTGAGTTGTTCTGCGCATGCGTTAAGGGTTAACTTTTCACCCCCTCCCCCTCAACCGCTCTTGATAGGGTCCACCATGGATGGATAAACCTGGCTGGTCTGCGGAGATTTTTGATTTAAAGTATCCAGGCCAAGAGCGTTTGGTATTGATTGGTATGGTTCAATCAAATAATGAAATATTTTGATAACATTTATGTAGTTGGGGAATAATGTTGGTGATATTTGTGTAGTTCAATAATTAGTGGAACACTAAGCTAAGTGGTGATAATTTACAATCAAAACATAAAATCATTAATGACATCAAATCTCTCTTAAAAATTTATCAAATTGGAAATATTCTTTAAAATAAAACAAAAATCGAAGTCCATTACTATTTTTAAGTTTAACTTGAAAGATTCAAGGCTATTTGCAAAATCTGAACTTGATGATTGATTCTATTAATAGTCATGATTAGAATTGAGTTGCAGTTACGGGAATTGAAACTCGTATTTATAGTGGAAACTCTATTTTATTGTGATCTTATTTATTTTATTCTATCATTTATCAAAGAACAATGGGGAGCATGAACGATCTTGATTCAGAAGGTGACGGACACATTTTTTTTCTTCTGTAACAGAAATCCTTATTTTATTTCGTAGGATATTGATCGATCTAAAATTTATATTAATTAATACAAGTATAATACAGAATAATAATTGATATTCATTATAATATAAGAATTCCAAAATACTCTAAATAAGCGTTTTCTTGAATTCTTCTGGTATCAACTTCAGTTTTCGCATTCTTTTCAAATCATCTATCGTCTTAATTGCTTTTTAATATTTCATTTTTAAAAAATGTTCAATTATAAGATCAAAATCAGGGTTTTTAATCATAATTTGCATCATGAATCAGGCAGTTTATTGACAAAGTAATATTAGTGGAATATTAATAGCTTTTCTAAACATATTTCAAACATAAATTCTTAAAAGTATTGAATATAACTGAGTTCATTTTCCATTTTTCAAGTCACCAAGCCTTTCAAAATTGCTTCAACCACTTATACATTATACATTTTCTTCGAATAACTTTCCTCAAAGCCTCAAAGCCTTTGACGTCATTATATGAAAATGACGTGTATCACAACTATTAAAGAGCTATTCCAATGATACAAATTCAACAATTCCCTGCCGTTACGTCAATTACGTCTCCAATCAAACCAGCATTTCACACATGGTCCAGTTGCTTTTGTACGCCACTTGTGTAGGCTCTCCTAGTGCCAATAATTATCACACGTGTTGACACAGTGGAGGAAGATGATTATTTGATGTATAGTCTGTCCAAGCAAAGAAGACATTCTGGCAAGATGGGGAAATGACTCTAGCTCGGTGAATATTGGTTCAAAAATTGAAAATTTTGTCTTAAATTGTGTATTAGAATGTTCCCTACAATTTGATATGAGATTTATAATTTTTTAATCAATATTGACCGAGCTGAAATCATTTTCTCATCTTGCCAGAATGTCTTCTATGCTTGGACAGACTACATCTGTTGAGTTGAGAAGTCACTTGTCAAACGATGTTTCATTTTCCACTTCATCGGTTGCTGTATAGATATTCTGGAAGGTTCCAAAGGTCTCTTTGTACAGTAAAACCGAATAGATATAGATATAGGTTCTATGAGGGTGGAACATGAGAAAATACATACTAATGGAGAGAATTAGTTTGGTCATAGGAAAGCAATTAACTGTCGAACTATAGGAAGTGTGGTTTCTTGTTTGAGCAAGTGGCAGACTACAGTGCATCAGTGGCGGCTCGTACCCATGAAACAGATGAAGTGCTGTACAGTAAAACATACGGGCACTTCACTTCTTTCGTGGGTACAACCGCTAGTGGTGCATGGTCGTTTGGAACAACGTTGTTTGATGTTAATTGAAAGTGTGATGATGAGCATGATTGGTTATGAGTAGTGTTGGCCTGGAAAATAATTGAGATTTTTTTTATCCAATAGTGATCAAGACCTTTCGATTTGATACATTTATTATCTTGAAAATAAATCAAACAGAAAATACACAACATAAGAATTTACGAATTTGTTGATTTGGTTTCATTAAAAGTTCAATAAAGTTCATATAAGCTCTACTAGGGCAATCTAGCTATTCATTATCTGGATTAAAATAAAGAGACAAATCCATGATAGTTTATTCACAATGCAACTGGAATGAGTTATTGAATACCAATTATTGTAATGTTTAATGGCATTGAATATAAAGAGTATACACTATACAGGGTGTTTCAGGAGGAATGTGCAATACTTCTCAGACTGATTCCTTACACCAAGTAGACAAAAAAGTTCCATGAACCAAACCCCAAAATCTCCAAATCACAGAAATAGCGATCAAAAATCTCAAAATTCGACAAAACATAGCACAAGTGATAAATTTGTATTTAGTAGCGATTTTTGAACGCTATTTCTGAGATTTGGGTAAGATTTACTCAATCGCTGCCTTTCAACTTTTCCTTTAGAATCTGACTCTCTTCAACTTCCATTGATGAAAAATACAAATTTATTATTCCTTATCCAGTTATAACCCTTATTGTTGAAAAATTGCGTTTTTTAAGCATATTTTTTCAATTGTCTCAATAACCGTTGAAGTTACAGACTTCAGAATGGTTTCATTGAATTCCTCAGCTAATTTTACATAGGAATTGATTATTTAAGAACCTCAGTAAAGCCTCTAGAAAATTAGAAAAATAAATATTTTTTGAAAAATCTCAATTTTTCGCCATTGTTATCTCGGTAACAAAGCGTTTTTGGGGGTTGGTCCCATGGAACTTTTTCGTCTACTTGGTGTAAGGAATCAGCCTGAGAAGTATTGCACATTCCTCCTGAATCTCCCTGTATGAAATTAATCTCTTCATATTCACTGGTATTGGGATACTTGTCAAAGAAGACTCCTTTCACCAATATCCTGTAATAAGTGTCCTATTACTCAAGGCACTGGCGGCTCATGCCCACGGAACAGGTGAAGTGTCCGTATCTTTCACTGTTCAGCACTTCGCCTGTTTCGTGGGTACGAGCCGCCAGTGACTCAAGGACAGATTATTTTTATTACCAAACAAACTATGATACGACTTCATGGTCACAATACTGTAACTACTTTAATAGTACTTTACAGTCACGTATTGTGACTTCGTAGTTATTAATACTATATTGGTTGTTGAGTGGACATTCTTTCAAAACTTATGAAGTCAAAACAAGAAAGGAAAAATTCTATTCATTCTATACTATTCTATAATGCTTTTACTACCATGATTCTATTTGGGATCTATTTGGGGATCATTTGGTTGATGCTGGTTGCACCTGAAATAAAATAGAAGCTTTCAAAAGTCTACTCTAATGCTAGCATAAAAAAATTATAATTATTGTTAATTTTTTAGTAGGAATAATTCAAGCTGAATCATTAAACCGGACCAGTTCTCCACGGTGATGGAACAATAATAAATCGCGGGCTATCAAACTAAAAAGACCGGCCTTCAAGAATAACCCCGAAAATAACCGAGACAACCTTTTCTCTTGTCCGTATTATTAATTCCTGTGGAACGGAATATCTTTGGCTGCTTTTCTAGAGAAAGAGAAGAGAAGAGTTTATTTACCTCCGGGTAAGTACGATATGGAAAGACCTGGACTCCATTTCTATTGTTTTCATTTCTGAATGCCCCGTCCAAGAACAAAAGCGAAAGAGATCTTAATGAGGGATGAAATGAAGGTGAATGGACAAAGAAAAGAGGGGGACGGATGAGAAAAACGAAGGAATAATTTAGAAAGAGGGGATGACCGAGGGTTGCTATTAAAGATATGGCGTGGGTGGAGGTGGGGTGTAATGAAAAAGGAAGATTGGCCGGCAAGGGATGTTTCTTTAGGGTGGATGACGCGTCTTGAATTTCCCTCAGATTGGGTTCGTTCGGTCAGAATAAACGTCACTGAATAGTTGCTGATAAAAATAGGATGTTCGTGATGATAATATTGATAAGCTTGGCACTTTTCCATAAGTTATAGCCCAATACGGCTACAGCCTTTATCGCTGGTTGAATATTTTGATAATAATATATTTATGGTAAGAAGGATGCAGGATAGCCTATGTTAGATGTATGGTAGGTTTGGCATTATCAACAATAATATGATATAAATAATTATTGTTCATTGAAGATACAGTGTCAGATGAGATGTTGTGATACTTGAACATAATTAAAGAGCACAATATTGTCTATATCACAGAGAGTTTTATTGAGTACAAAGAATTGTTTTGATGTGTTCACATCATCATCATCATCATCAGTGTACTTCATCAGAGTTACATCATCATCATCATCATCATCATCATCAGCACACTAAACACATCGAAACAATTGTTTGTACCAAATGATAATTTTCTGTGATATAGACAATATTGTACTCTTTAATTATAATTATTATTCGATTCGTCCCTCTGAGCTGCTATCAACTTGTTTTTAAAACTCTCGTGATGAAGAATATTGCCAAAAAACCATTATTTTAAGCTGAAAATGATTGAATTTTTCAATTAATTCCAATGTTTTAAAGAAAACTTGAAATGGTTTTGTGTTTATCAGCTTTTTATTATCAAATTTTCAAAATTCAAGATTGTCATTTTTATTCCGGATTAAGGTTATTGTAAATTATAAGATAAATAAAATTGCCTTTATTAAGGGCGGAGTTAAGACTCTTGGTCCTCTCTACCACTCAACCCTATAAGCGGATAAAAATGAACCTGAGTGTAATTACATTTGACATAAAAAGAAATATTGACATGTGAATTGAAAACCTAAAAGTTTTGACTATATTTTTTCTATCTATGGTAGAAATAGTAAATGTGACTTGAAATTTCAACCTAGGGCTCAAAACATGTTTGTAAAATAATACTTCTAAAGTTTTTTTAAAAGGGTATTTGATTTTTCATTTTATTTATCAATAGTAGGCCTAAATGTAATACAGCAGTAGTTCTCAATCATAGTTTAATCTCACACACAGTGTACAAACTCGTGGTTAGTGCTATTGAATCCGGATTAAGTGAAGATATAAGCCTAAATTAATTTTTGAAAAGTAGGAAGAAGAAGAATAGGAAAAGGTCGAAGAGTAACAAGAGGAAAGAAGAATCAAGGAATGAGAAAGAAATCATGGTGATGAAGAAACCCGAACGTGAAAAAGTGTTCCAGTAAGCAGCACCTCACAGAACCCGAACTCAAAAAAAAACACACCTACCTCTGGAAATACACCCCCCACAATTTCAGCCCCCCCGAGAGGTGATTGAGAGAGCGACCAAAATGGAAAAATGCATCTCTGTCCATTGCTATAGTCTGGTCGAGCAAAGAAGACATTCTGGCAAGATCGGAAAATCCCTCTAGTTCGGTCAATACTGATTCAAATATTATAGATTTGGTCTCAAATTGTAGAGTAGAAAATCTTCTACGATTTGAGATCAAATGTATTATTTTTGAAACAATATTGGCCGATCTGGAGTGATTTTCCCATCTTGCCAGAGTGTCTTCTTTACTCGACCAGACTATACATTCCCCCTCCTTCACACTGATAAATCGACACTTTTATTCAGCCTTAATACAAAACTTGTTTCGTTTCCCGTACTTCTATTTATTTATTCCGTTTCTTCTTGTCCTTTTTTTCGCGACTTGTCAAACGCACTGCCTGCCACACCACTCTAGTCATCACTTACTTTCTTTTTTCTTCTTCTTCTTTTTCTTTTTTTTCTTCTACTTCTTTTTCTTCTAATTTTTTCTTTTCCTTCTTCTTCTTCTTCTTCTTCTTCTTCTTCTTCTTCTTCTTCTTCTTCTTCTTCTTCTTCTTCTTCTTCTCTTTTTCTTTCTCTTTTCTTCTCTTTTTCTTATACCTCTCATTTCTCTTCTCCCTCTTCTCCCTTTCAGTCCTTCTTCTTTTTCTTTTTCTACTTCTTATTACTCTTCTTTCTTCTTCTTCTCCCTTTTTTGTCCTCTCTTCTCCTTCTCCTTTTTCTCTGGTCTTATTACCTCTTCTTCTCATCTCACCTCATCTCTTCCTTCTTCTTTTCATTCTTCTCCTCCTCTATTACTCGATTCTCCTTCTACTCTTCCTCCTTTTCCTCCTCCATTTATATTACTTCTTTCTCCTCTCTCTTTTATTCTCTTCTCTCCTCCTTCTCCCTTCCTCCTTTTTCTCCTCCTTAATCTTCTTCTCCTCCTTGTCCTCTCTTTCTCCTTCTCCTCTACCTCTTCTCCTCCTTCTCCCTCTCCTCCTTCTTTACATTCCCTTTCTCCTCCTTCATCCTCCTTCTACTCTTTTCCTTCTCCTCCTTCTATTTATATCACTTCCTTCTTCTCCTCCTTTTCCTCCTTCTCCTCTTCCTCCTCCTCCTCCTTCTCCTTCTCCTCCTTCTTCTTCTTCCTCCTTCTCTTTCTCCTTCTTCTTCTTCTTCTTCTCTTCCCTTATCTCCATCTTCTCCTCCTCCTCTTCTTCTCCTCTTCTCCTCCTCCTCTCCTCTTCCTCCTCTCCTCCTCCTCCTCCTCCCTCCTCCTCCTCCTCCTCCTCCTCCTCCTCCTCCTCCTCCTCCTCCTCCTCCTCCTCCTCCTCCTCCTCCTCCTTCTCCTCCTCCTCCTCCTCCTCTTCCTTATCCTACTTATCCTTTTCTTGCTCCTCATCTTTCTTCGTCTTCTCCTACTTCTTATTCTTCCATTCTGAATCCATCCACTTCTTCGATTCGAATCCAGCTTTTTTTTATACAATATCTTCTTCTTATCCTTCCACTCAATTTTCCAACCATCCTTTTCCTCTACTTTCCACAGTTTTTCCTTTCTGTAGGTGTCCTTCGAAGTGGAGTGCGCTTGGCCCACTCTCAATAAATCATTGCATTGATCTGTTGGGGGTTTTGGAGGTTAAATTGATGGTCCACTTTTGAGATGTGTCGAGTCACCGAAACACTATTAGACAACTCCTCCCCCCCCCACCCTTCCAGTGACTTAAGCAACCATTGCATTCACTCCTCTTTTCAACTGACAGCTTCAGACTGTCCTGACAGAGCTGAAAATAAATAACAGTCATCTGCACACCTCCCTTATTCCCTATAAGGCAATGGCGGCTTGTGCCCACGAAAAAGGTGAAGTACTTTATAGTAAAAGATACACGGGCACTTCAACTGTTTTGTGGGTACGAGCCGCCAGTGATATTGAGTCCAGTGTATATGAATTTATTATGATTCTGTAGAATAATCATTATAAGTTTCAAGGCTAAAGTAAATTCATAGACTTGCGCCCATTCTGTTGAATTCTGTGTATAGTTGTTCCAAGAACAGAAGAGCCTCTTGAAAGATGGGGGAGGGAAGTGAGAGTGTAACTACGCATGCGCAGAACTTAGAATTCCAGAGTAAAATCATTTCAGCATACCTACCGTCATTCTACTAATCGTAATCATATTGATTTCACGAATAAAAATAATATTTTATTCATTCATTTATTTAATTATTGACATATGATAGCACAAATCATAACAAAATATGAACTGAGACAGAAAAAATAGTCTAAGCCAAAACTATTTCTTCCTAAATTTGGTTATACTAGAACAATAATTTTGATTTCGACTACTGGCAGCAGTGAATGGCAGCCATGTTGCCTAAGGCTCTTCTGTTCTTGACACAACTATAACACCAGTTACATTGGGAACCCAATGCCTAATGACATTCTCGCAAAGTCACTCTTTAGTCTCTCTGATTCATTTGAATTTATATCATAAGAAGTATAAAATTTCAATAAAATGAATATTCTTACAAGAAGAAGTCATATCATTTATTCATAATACACAGTCATAATAATGATGAGGACAAAAAAAACAGGCATAGCCCTCACTATTCCGATCCTAATTTCGCTCAGTATGATATTTTAGAATATTGAAAAAATAAAATAGTGAATAAAGAGAAGAGATACAGTAGAATTTAGCTTCTAACAAAAATTTGTTTCTATTGTAAGCATTCAATTCGGCCACCTGTATACTATGCCAATATAAAACCAAGCAAACATCGGCTAGGGGTTGAGTGTGTGTGTGTGTGTGTGCTTGCGTGCGTGGGAGCTGGACCAATAGCGTGGGATATGGCGAAGTTAGAAACGTATGAGAGGGGAAAAAGAGTGAGTGAGAGGAGGTCGAGGAGGAGGAGGAGGAGGAGTAGACGAGAAGTTTTGTATTGATTTTAGGAGGGGGGACAAAGTCCAGCCTCGGAGAGTTGGCCCTTTAGGCAAGCGCAAGTCTCTGACCACAGTACCCCCCCAACACCTACTCCCCTAAAACAGTCAACCTTCACGAAAAAGGTCGGAACACGACCACAACCACCCTCCCACCCTTAAAAACCTCCTCCGCTCGCAAACCCCAAAGAGAAATGCGTTTTCTTCCCCTCACTACCAATCACTCGCTCTATATTACTCTCAATCACTCTCTCCCTCTCTCTCTCTCTTACTCATTCTTACTCTCTCTTACTTACTCTTATTCTCTTTTCATTCTTACTTACTGTCTCTTTTCTCTCTCTCTCCCTCTCTCATTGGACATTTTCATGACCAAACTTCGCCTTTTCATTTAGATATTTTAATGCACAACAAGTAAGATTACAAGCTAACAAGCAAGTAGCATATTGTTTGGAAAATTATTCTAGAATTTTTACATTCATATGTAACCTCTCTCATTGAATAGGTTATAGAATATCCTGTAAAAATTGTAGTGTAAAATATCGAAATTAGTGTGTAACTTGTAAAAATAATAGAATATTCAGATTTGATAATAACTCTTGTAATCTAGAAACTAAGCATATTATTTTGTTCTAATCTAATCTCTCTCTCTTCCTCTCTTACCCTCTCTTACGCTCTCTTACTCTTTTTCACTCTGTCTCCCTCTCTCTTACTCTTATTCTTTCATCCTCTTGTACTCTTTCTTACTCTCGCTCTTACTCCCTCT
Source organism: Sogatella furcifera (assembly GCA_017141385.1). Taxonomy (NCBI): domain Eukaryota; kingdom Metazoa; phylum Arthropoda; class Insecta; order Hemiptera; family Delphacidae; genus Sogatella; species Sogatella furcifera. Next base: position 23,109,724 of record CM029556.1, read on the forward strand.
TACTGTCTCATACTGTTTCAATCACTCTCTCTCTCTTTCTCGTGAAGCCTTCTACGAGAGAATTACTTTTTCAAGAGAGAGTAAGAGGGAGTTACTCCTCCAAGAGAGAGTGAGAGAGAGTTTTGAGAGTGACAGTGTGAGTGAGTTACTCTTCGAAGAGAGATTGAGAGAAAGTTACTCTTCTAAGAGAAAGTAAGAGGGAGTTACTCATCCAAGGGAGAGTGAGAGAGAGAGAGTTACTCTTTCAAAAGACTGAGATAAAGTTACTCTCACAAGAGAGAGTAAAAGGGAGTCACTCCTCCAAGAGAGAGTTTCTCTTTCCAGAGAGAGTGAGAGGGATTACACTTTTAAGTGAGTAACAGATGATAATAGAGACTAAAAGAGTAACGGAGAGTAAGAAAGAGTAACGGAGGGCAAAAGAGAGACAGTGATAGTAAGAGAGAATGAGTAATAGTAAGGGAGAGTGAGTAATAGTAAGAGAGAGTAAAGGAGAGTGAGGGAGTGTAAAGGAGAGTAAAGAGAGTGAGAGAGTAAAGGAGAGTAAGAGAGAGTAAGAAGAGTAAGAGAGAGTGAAGGAGAGTAAGAGAGAGTGAGGAGAGTAAGAGAGTAAGAGAGTAAAGGAGAGTAAGAGAGAGTAAAGGAGAGTAAGAGAGATTAGGAGAGGGTGAGAGTGATAAATAGTAAGAGATAGTGGTAAATAGATAGTGGTAAATAGATAGTGATAAAATGACTTTATTTTACACTTTGTAAAAATTTACAAGAGTTTGTGGGCGAAGTTGAGGCATGCAAACCCCCTCTTCCACTTAACCCACAATAGAAGTAGAGAGTAAGAGAATGGAAGTGAGTAAGAAAAAGAAGTGAGTGAGAGAGCGTGAGACTGTTAGACACTTGCTCACTGTCCTGAACAGTCACAACCCCCCCTCCATCACTCACCCCAATGATTAATGAATCCCCCCCGGGGCACTTAGCATCTTGCCCTAAAATTTGGCTGTTCGACTCTGCCCAAGAAGAAACTCATCTTTGAGATAGCCTCAACCCCCCAGCCCCCTTCCGCCGCCACTGCTGGGCTGGACCCTACTAAAACTTGTTTTGCTCTCCGGCCCTGATGAGAAAGCTCCTATTATACTGATCATAAAACATGAGGGCCGTTCATGAATGTAGACAACAACTAAAAAACATGGGAGCCGATTCTAATATATCGCTAATTGATTGGAAATATATTCAAGAACTTTTTTCATACGGAATAACTGTATTGCTAATCTTGAAATGTCCACATACAAAAACACTAATCATGTACTGCAGGCTCATTCAGATTTTGAAATTTTCTATTTTTTCATAGATCTCTCGTATTAGACTAATTATTGTATGGACATCTTAATAACTTTGTGATTGGTTTGGTATTAGTTTTTGGGAAATTGAACATGTACTGAAAGAACATGGGGAGTTGATTACTTACTATTATTTGGTAATATAATTTTGTTGTACTATAATATCCAAGAAGTCAACAGCTCAATTTTCTTTCAAGAATATACACAAGAGTGATTCTCTTCTTCTTACTCTTAACTTTGTTACTCTATATATTTCCTATTCCTATTTAACTAGTTTCCTATTCAAAAATCTTTGCTTTTCTCTCTCTCTTTTTGAGGCCAAGTGTTAATGGAAAGGACATCTTTGTTCTCCTTTCCCAAGAATGGACATCTTTATGTCCAAACTTCGCCTTTTCATCTAGACAATTATTCAATCGTAATTCAAAAGATTACCAATTGAATATACTTTAATGAAATTTCTATAATTCCGCGTTCATGTGTATCCGTGTTTGATGAATAATGTTACTATGTTTTCAGCTCGTGACGTTTATAATAGAAGTAATAGCTACTGTTTATTCATTTCTGTATAATAAAAGTACACTCACTCCTTATAAGCAATCTAGAATTGAAGCGTTTATGTATTGTTATTGTCTATATGAATAAAGAAATCTAATCTAATCTAATCTTCTTCTTCTTCTTCCTCTTTTGTCGTCTAGCCTACATTCCCAAAATCAAATTTCCATCTGTGTCAAATTCTCACTTCCTTTTATATCTCACTTCTTATCACATTCTTCCATCTCAACCATGAATAACCTCTCTCTTTCTCTTTCTCTTACCCTTTCTCTTTCTTTCTCTCTTCCGTTTCTCTCTCCTCCCATCTTCGCTCAAAAGATACAAAGGGTTCAGGGAAAGAGAACTCATTCGTCACCAATGGTGAGTTTCTCAATGACTTTCAACTGAGCTTTCAATGGACTGAAGGCTCAATGGAGCCCTAATGCACTTCATTTTTCATTTCGCTGTGTCATGAAGCTTCGTACCAGGCTTGGAGATCCACATATGGCCTCTATTCCGCATCATCATTCTCATAAGGTTCAGGAACACATAGTGAGAAGCGAAAATTTTATTCACTCTTGCTGAATTCTGATAGAAAACTGTTTAATTGACGATTTTCATTATCCTATTTACCCTAAATAATGGTTTCCATATGGGTTGTATTTTTAGTGCTGTTTGCCAACTATTAAAAATTTTCTACCTCAAATTTTCAACTGGAGTTTCGCATTTTCTCTTAAACAACTTGGCTCATAAATTCACTGATTATCTATACTGGTATAATATTATTTGTTTACTGATTTTGGGCCCGATTCAGACACCACTAGGGCTCTATAAAAAG
>CM029556.1:24949920-24964920 GCA_017141385.1 Sogatella furcifera
TTCCTTTCCACAAACTGTTATTGTAGTTACAATGGTTGACCGCGCGCATATTTGAAACTTCCGCTGCGTTTTCAAAACAAAACTATATTTACACGTGATATAATTACTGGTATTTCACCTTCCGGCCCGGGCTCTGGTTTTTCTTTGGTAATTGCAGTTTTAAAGTAATTACCGATGCTGTAATTGAACGTAATTAGGTTAAGTTTGGGCCTCGCCATTGTTGTTAGAAATTAGGTAGGTCATAGCACACTGGTAATAATTTTGAAACTTGATTGTTGAATTTAATAATTGTATTGGATTATCATGGTTTACGAACTTGTGCTAGTGAGTATGGATTATAAAATATAATGCATAAAACATTTTTCGCCACACTGGTATGTAATGGACTGTTTTACATGCTTTATACGGAGGCCGAAAACGCTCGTTTTCAGGCGAGGTCACCAGCAACTCGCCTGGAAAATGCGTTTTTCGGCCCTAGGGCGGTAAAATAACCTTGAATGTCAGCTGACTGAAGGTCGTTGTCGACTTAAGGGTTAGTCGATCAGTAGGTAGCATCCCGGTTTGATTGCATTAAATGTCAGCTGTTTGGGGAGTCAATGTCGACTTATTGGTATTTTGATGTAAAGGTAGTCTCTCATCTGTTATTTCTATTGGTTAGATCCCTTGTCAAGAGAACTGAACGTTGAAAGTTTTCACATTAATCAGTAGTTGAATAATAAAGGAGAACTGCTTCAATAACTAATACTACTAATACTTCAACTTTGATAAGATTAAAAATGTTTGTATTGATTAACTTTTGAATAATGATGAACGTGAAATCCATGTTTGAACAATATTATTGTTGTCAGACTCTGTGTTACTTCGTCTAGCAGGTTAGCCAGCGCCATCTAGCAGGTGATAATGCAACTAGACTAAGCTTCTCTGTTAGCCAGTATCTGTCGAAAATCAACAACTTTGAATTGATATTGTACAATTTAGGATGATCGTACAAAAATTAACTTGGGCTTAAACGTTTCTGAACTAAGAAAATCGAATACACTGATAGTTATAAAGTAATATTCAGTCACTAAATCAATAAACTTTTGACGCGAAGTTCCAATAGCAAGCAAATGGCACCTACTCCAAATTCAGCATAGGCAAAGATAGCATAATAAGGTTACTGGTCTAGCTGTTCTTGGAACTGATTAACTAATTTTTTATTTTGTTTTCTTCGCATTGATGTTGTGTGCCGAAAAATAAAGTTCGACACCACGGGTCGAAAATGTAATATTCCGTCTCTCAATCTTTTCTAGTCCTCGGCCTACGGCCTCGGACTTGAAAACCGATTTCGAGCCGGTAAACGCACATTTTCGGCCCTAGGTACGAAATATACTATTACAGGCCGTCTTTACAAAAATGTTTGAAACTCAAATTGATGAATAAATTGATATTCTACGAATGTAAATATGGTTGATAAAGATAATTGACTATTAGGTAAATAGCGAGTAGTTACGATAGTGAATAATTATTAATTTATTCATTTATCTATTCGTTTATTTATCTATTTGTATATTTATTTATTTATTCCTTCATTTATTTATTTTCCATAATGCTACTATGAATGTTTTCAGCTCGTGACGTTTCTATAAAAGAAGTTACTGTATATTCATTTCTGTATAATAGAAGTACACTTACTCCTTTATATACGTTATTACGTACTATATTTAAGCAATCTAGAATTGAAGCGTGAATGTATTGTTATTGTCTATGTGGATAAAGAAATCTAATCTAATCTTTTTATATCGTTCAACTTATTTTCCCAACTAATCTTCCAATCCTTCTTCACCTTTTGCTGCTTCTTCTTCGACTCCTCCACCTCCTCCTTCATCCCCCTGTTCTACCTCATCCACATCTTCTTCGTCACCACAACAAAAACACAGCGAGATAGAGAGAACAACACAAGGAGCGAGTGAGAACGCAATACCGGTTGCCAAGGCCAACTCAATATATATAAAACTCTCAGCATGACAACGTCATGCTGTGCACATGCAACTATAACTATATTTATAGTTCAGTATCTCTACCTTTCCTTGTCTAGTATATATCTGTATATAGAAGCGGTTGTATGTCTAGTATATAATAGCGTTGTGTTGAAGACATGCTTCTTCACTTTTGTTTTTAATAGAATTTATTACGTAAAAATAAAGAGAGAAAACAACACGATCGATGCATGATATTATACCATTGATAGTGGAGCCGAAAAAAGGTTATTTAAAATCCCGCTTCCTTGCCACCCTACCGCCACAAACAACTCAGAAAATAAAGTACACTCTCTCAAACGCGAATGTGCACACTCACTGTTTCCTTACATAATCCATCTCTTTTCATTTCTCTCACAACCTTCAGCTCTCAATTTTCTTTCACTTTCACTCACTCAAATACACTTTCTCACACAGTAGTCTGTCCAAGCAAAGAAGACATTCTGGCAAGATGGGAAAATCACTCCAGCTCGGTCGATATTGGTTCAAAATTTATAAATTTTATCTCAAATTGTAGGAAACATTCTGATCTACAATTTAAGACTAAATTTATTAGTTTTGAACCAATATTGACCGAGCTGGAGTCATTTTCCTATCTTGGCAGAATGTCTTCTTGGATTTGACAGACTATAAGCTAATGATTCAGTCGTACATTCACATTCACATTACAGTAGCCTATTATTTTGTTCTGCTATGTCTTTGTTGCTTGTTTTACTTAGCCGTTTTTCTTTTCAATATTCCGAAATTTTCTTCTAGATCCGGGCCTCCCGTTTTCTATTCATTGATAAATTGCAAAGATTCGAGGAGAATTGTTGCAATCAAATTGATATGTATATCTCAAATCAATTCCTATTTCATTTGATATGTCAGTATATTATAATTAAACTCTCCTGTTCATCGAGAAAACATCATAAATCATGTTTGAAAGTTCATAAAAATTTTAAAATGAAAGTTCATCTGGCTTTTTCACTAACACTCCAATCAACAGTCCCCAAAGAACTTGGTGTTGGAATGATTTTTTCCCCATGAGCAAGAACACAAGAAAATTAAATTCAATTTTTAATATAGGTACTTTTCATTCTCTTTTTACGTTTTTTCTTCATCAACAAGAAAATTAAGTAGTTTGATTTTTAAACCACTCATGTATCCTATTACATTCAGATTATTTAACAAATAACAGATACTTATAGCAGACTCTAAATAGCAGTTAAATCACCTGCTCCTGTATTCTTATCGATCTTATAATCTTACACGTTTCTCAATACAAACACACCTAGTATAGGTCCTTGGACTTTGTTTACATTTAATGCCGGATACACTATTATTCATTACTTACGACTATATTCGACTATATTCACGATTGTTACCTGTCATTTTCAATGACTCACTGACCACTGTATTGGAAGAGTATCGGAGTATGAGAATATATTACTAGTAGCTCTATTCGCTATGTATCACAGAGTCACTCATGCCCGGTTTTTCCAAGCACACTCAAATTTGAGGGACCCTCAAGTTTGCTACACTTTACTACATTTCCTATACTTATCATAGAGAATGTCAGCTGTTCATCAAAATTTGAGGGTCCCTCAACTTTGAGTGTGCTTGGAAAAACCGGGCATAGTATAGTTCGATATACAGAAGACATTCTGACAGTAATGGAAAATTAATCTAGCTCGGTCCATATTGGTTCAAGGAATTGTAAATTTTGTCTCAAATTGTAGAGAACATTCTGCTCTACAATTTGAAACCAAATTTTTAATTTTTAACCACTATTGACCGAGCTGGAGCTATTTTCCCATCTTGCCAGAATGTCTTCTTTGCTAGACCAGATTATAAGAACCTAAAAAAGTGATACGAACAGTACTATGTATTCGAAGATATTGTATGAATAGCCTTTTCCATTTATATCACATCCTATGTTTTTCAGATTATATCTAAATATTTGTTTCAATAATATGCCGAAAATATCTGTAGAAAACTATATACATCATAATATGATGTATCATAATTTATAATATGATGTATCATAATTCATAATATGCGTAAATTTTACATTCAGTTATTCACTTATAAAATAAGTATATTCCTCCAAAGTTATTATATAGGCTTCTGCGTGTTGGACCTAACAAAATTATTCATCTTATCTGATGCTATAATATTCGTGATATAATTATTGTAGTTTTAGCAATATGGTTGTATCTATCAATCCATGTATCGAATAAAATAAAAAGTACTCCTTTAGGCTGAAGCCGCACTGCCGATTGGTAGAGCGCGGAGGGTGGAGGGTAGATGGTAAATCTATAGAACATACACACCATCCACAGTAATACATCGTATGAATGGTATGACGTCATACTGTTTTTTGAGGTTATGTTGTCCATATTTAAGAATTTCAAGATGGCGGTTGAACACATACTATTCATACGATGTATTACTGTGGATGGTGGGTATGTTCTATAGATTTACCAACTATCCTCCACCCTCCAGGCTCTACCCACCGGCAGTGTGGCCTCAGCCTTACGGTTTGTCTTTGATTACTGTACAATATTTACGTTATCGGTACTTTACATGGTGACGTCATAATCAGTGGTCAATAGTCATATATACCGTCACGACTTTGTTTTCCAGCAGGAAGGTCATTCTGTGGTTCTTTTGAGAGTCCTATATCTATATTCTGCTATTCTACTTCTGTATACATCCGTAAAGTGATACTTTATGTGGGAGATCTTATTGAGCGAGTGAAATAAACTAAGTTAATCATTAAAATTTGAGATAATTGCTCCGGTCTATTGTGCTTATAATATTTTAATCACGATTTTTGGTTTACTTATAAGATATTGACTCACTTTTTAGCACTGACGGCTCGTACCCACGAAATAGGCGAAGTGCCCGTATCTTTTACTGTACAGCACTTCACCTGGTTCGTGGGCACGAACCGCCAGTGCTTTTTAGCTGTTATCATTCATCAATAACTCATCATGACTGGGAAATTTGCTATCCTGGTTCAATCGTAAGTCATTCCAGTTAGGTCAATCATAAAAACATCAATTTTTTGTTTTTAAATAAGTAAATTCAACTAATATTTAAATAATGAGAAATTAGGAAATTAATCAAACCAAACTCAAGGAATAACGATTAAAAAATGATTAGGTTTCATGATCTAATCGAATCCAAATGGTGGAATTGGCTCAGGATCAATTCCGCCATTCTACATTTACAGCAAATCGTCAAACCAACACTGGGAACGCCTCGAAACTCTTCTCGCCTTTCTATTGGTGGTTGCATTAAACTCCTCCTCCCACTAGCCACGCCCCAGCCAATCGCAAGCCTCCTGTGCCAGAACGAAGTCGTAGAGTTGGTTTCCAATTAGCCGGTAAATGTCGTTGATATACCAGCCAGCTAATATTCCATAATAAACCTTTTGGTATAGTCTGTCTAAGAGCCTCTGGCAAGATGGGAAAATGACTCCAGCTCGGTCAATATTGGTTCAAAAAATATTAATTTGGTCTCAAACTGTAGATCAGCATGTTTCCTACAATTTGAGACCAAATTAATAATTTTTTAAACAATATTGACCGAGCTGGTCATTCTCCCATCTTGTCAGTAGAATGTCTTCTTCGCTTGTACAAACTAGTTGAATATTGTATTCTTAGTATTGTACAGTGTATTAGGAGTTGATAAACCAACTTAGCATCTATGAATACATTCCGTAATAATTGCAGTCCATTCGAAAGCCTGATAATCTTGTAAAATTCACTGTATTTCATGTTTTAGACGTGGTGAAAAGAGAATAATTCTCATCTAATTGATTTTATTCAATAATTAATTAATAATAGACAATTAATAAAATCATCACCGCCATTTATTCTGCGGGTGATGGTCACATGTGTTCAAAGTTTACTTTACATCAAGTAAACATATATTATAGGTTATTTCTTTTTTGTATACCATCAATAAATTCCTTGGTCATATGACAAAACCACTTAAGTCCAAAACTGCAGTTTTGAGAAAATGGAGCTCAAAGTTTTCTAGTATGTTCACAATTTTTAATAATATTTTTTATCCTATCACAATGAAACTTACAAAGTAGGTTCAAAATACACTTATTCATGATTCTATCATTTCAAAGTGATGCAAAAATGTAAAATCAATGATTTAGTCGTGACTTAAGTTGTTTGGACCATGTAAAAACATGACATAAGTGGAGTTAGGTCATTTTACCCGAATGAAATTAAAGACTTAAGTTATTTCACACATCCTCAGAACAATAGAAATAGTAAGTTAAGTGGTTTTACCAAAACATAGATTCCCATAATTCATCTGTAATACCTGACTTAAGATGTTATAAAAGTCTTAATAATGGAAGTAAGACTTAGGTTGTTTTACCAAAGCGTAGATCTCAAAATTCTACACCCGGATATGTAATTATCTCATTTCCTCAAAAAGTGGACTTGAGTGCTTTTGTCAAATGACCAAGGAATTAATAAAGATTGAAAACACAGGATTAAATATTCTAGGATAAATTTCAATTGAATGCAATAATCGAATAAATTTAATTGTCTGAAAATAGAAGCAGACGTTAAATTCCTGAATTTACTTGTAGGAATAACACCAACTTATAACCTACTTTTTCAATCACTCACAGGTCTAAATCATAGAACAGTCATAACCTTATCCACGGTGACCCAAGTAATCTGTATTGTAGTGAGGTCACTTGTGTCCTAATCTCACCAGAACAGTAAATGTATCGGAACCAAACTATCTTTTCACCAATTACGTTAAGTTGCGATTAGATAAGTCCACTGGCGGCTCGTACCCACGAAACAGGTGAAGTGCCCGTATCTTTTACTGTACAGCACTTCACCTATTTCGTGGGCACGAGCCGCCAGTGGATAAGTCCCAACCAGGAATTACAGTGGACATAGAAATGCTTATTGCCACACCATAGGCATAATATAGTACGTGCGATCAAACTAGACATTCTGGTAAGATGGGAAAATCACTCCAGCTTGGTCAATATTTGTTCAAAAATTCTAAATTTAGTCTCAAAATGTAGAGCAGAATGTCTTCTACAATTTGAGACCAAATGTATGATTTTCAAACCAATATTGACCGAGCTGTATTCATTTTCCCATCTTCCCAGAATGTCTTCTTTGCTTGGACAGACAATACGTACTTCGTGTCTGTGGTCATGGATAAAGCACTGATAAGCTCAAGGTCTTATCAGAAAAACAATAATAATTGTAGCCAGTCAAAGCAGTGCACTGTTGTCAACTCCGTTGTGGTCTAAAACTAAAAACAGTTTTATGACTCTAGTCGATCAAGTTTTAATAGTTGTACAGGTCGATTAGTAACCATGTAACAAAGTACAGAGCTTGTTCAAGATGTTTGTCGATTGCATACTTATTTGACTTGTTTTAAATTATTTCGAATCCTTGTGTGGTAATGGTCACTGGCGGCTCGTGCCCACGAAATAGGTGAAGTGCTGTGCAGTAAAATATGCGGGCACTTCACCTGTTTCGAGGGTACGAGCCGCCAGTGGTGGTAATGTTTAATGACGGCTGTTTATAATAAATCTATTTTAATTAACCTGTGCATTGGAAATTCACTTTGAATTAACTTATTAACGATGTTATCACTATGACTGGATGTCCTTATTCAAACATGTATGTCTAATTTCTAAATATCAGATTGGTAACCCGAGTATTAAATTATAATGAAGTACACATCAACACACATTTGAAAACTGAACTTTAAAACTTAGGGCTGTTTAAAATAATTGAAAAATAAATAAAAATCAAACACCCTTTTAAAAAACTTTATAAAATTATTGAAACACAGACATGTTTCGGCACATTAGGCCATTATCAATCTGGATAAAATAATTCTTCTTCTTTTTCATCCACATTGATAATGGCCTAATGTGCCGAAACATGTCTGTGTTTCAATAATTTTATTAAGTTTTTTAAAGGGGTGTTTGATTTTTTTTTACTTTTTAATCAACACACATGTATGGTAATTGAAGTACGGATGGATTTATTGTTACATGGAATGCATTCTATCAGTTCCGGTATGTTCCAAAATTTGAAAAATTAAGATAAATATCTTATTTGAAAATAAGATAGATTAAGATTTTTAATTTAAATTTAAAATTAAAATAAAATTTTAAAAATTAAGTGTAACATACTTTCATGCATCTACTACATGGACTACTATGACTGCGTCACTACTACATACCACCAGAGACAATGTATATATTTTTTCTACTATCATATGATTGGAGGTTTGACGTCTAGTGGGATCGGACTCTTCTGATAAATGTATAATATACATTGTCTCTGATACCACAGAGGAGCTAAATCCTCTGTGCTCTTTTAAGCATTGTACTCCTTGAATAAATATTGACCAATCTGGAGTCATTCTCCCATCTTGCTAGAGGGTCTTCTTTGCTTGTACCGACTATACATAGACTAAGTTTTCTTTAAACAGGCCTTGGAAAAATTGTAATGAATTTATTAATGAACTTGATTGGTCACAACTCCACTATTTACTCACGATAACATGATATTTGAATGACAATGAAAATTTTAACAATAAATCTAAAATGAAAATGAAACCAAGATCACGCTATTTTAACGTAGAAAGTGAAATTAGAATAGAAAGTGAACTTCACATCTAATCCCTCACAACTCACATTCAGCTGGCCCACACAATCAGCCTTCTTCTTCTTCTTCTTCTTCTTCTTCTTCTTCTTCTTCTTCTTCTTCTTCTACTTCTTCTCCTCCTCCTCCTCCTCCTCCTCCTCTTTCTTCTTTAGCTTCTTCTTCTTCTTCACCTCCTCCTCCTTCTTCTTCTTCTTCTTCTTCTTCTTCTCCTCCTCCTTCTTCTTCTTAGAAAAGAAGAAGAAGAAGGAAGAGAGAAGGAGAAGAAGAAGAAGAAGAAGAAGAAGAAGAAGAGGAGGGAGGAGGAGGAAGAAGAAGAAGAAGAAGAAGAAGAAGAAGAAGAAGAAGAAGAAAAGAAGAAGAAGAAGGGAAGAAGGAAGAAGAAGAAGAAGAAGAAGAAGAAGAAAGGAGGAGGAGGAGAAGAAACAAGAAGAAGAAGAAGAAGAAGAAGAAGAAGAAGAAGAAGAAGAAGAAGAAGAAAAGAAGAAGAAGAAGAAGAAGAAGAAGAAGAAGAAGAAGAAGAAGAAGAAGAAGAATCCGCTTTACTTTTTGGAGTCAACAATTTTGACTTTAATGAGCATCTACAGCTGGTATTGTCATTTTAGCTATGCCTAGTTGATGTTTCTGAAATAAGAAGAGACACAATAGATGCTTAACATCAGCTGTTAGTAGGTTACATCACGTACAAGAGACAGACGAAACCCTCTAACTTTCTGGAATCATCTATACCTGTAGTCTATAGTCTGTCCAAGCAAAGAAGATCCTCTGGCAAGATGAGAAAAAGACTCCAGCTCAGTCAATATTAGTCCAAAAATTATTAATCTGGTCTCAAACTGTAGATCAGAATGTTTCCTACAATTGAGACCGAATAAATAATTTTTGAACCAATATTGACCAAGCCGAAGTCATTTTCTCATCTTGCCAGAGGCTCTTCTTTGCTTGGACAGACTATACCAGTTTGTTATAGAGTATTTGATAGTAATGTTTACAGATGTCGCACTGCATACTAAATACACTGGCAGCCACTCCTTCAGTGAAGCTGGCAACAATGCACTAGTTAGCACTCTATAGTCTGTCCAAGCAAAGAAGACATTCCGGCAAGATGGGAAAATCACTCCAGCTCGGTCGATATTGGTTCAAAAATTATAAGTGTGGTCTCAAATTGTAGGAAACATTCTGATCTACAATTTGCGACCAAATTAATAATTTTTGAACCAATATTGAACGAGCTAGAGTCATTTTCCTAGCTTGCCAGAATGTCTTCTTTGCTTGGACAGACTATACTTGGTGAGACGAAATTTCTCTCAATTATTGTTCTAACACATCCTTGGTCTTTACTTCGTCTACCAGCACTGGCGGCTTGTGCCTACGAAACAGGTGAAGTGCTATACAGTAAAAGATACTGGCACTTCACCTGTTTCGTGGGTATGAGCCGCCAGTGTCTATCTACCAGGGATTTAATTCGAAACTTCCAATCCTCTTCCTTTATGTAGTTGTGTGTGGAAGATACGAAACATTGACTGACATGATATTAATTTCGAGTAAAATATTATTGATTAGGCATTGATTAAACTGTAATTCAATTCATGGGAAGAGAAAGAGATCAATATTGTAACAAACATTATCGTATGAAATGACCATCAATTTTGTAACATACAATGAGTTTTGTATCCAAAGAAAAATGTTTTGTAATGAATAGTGATTGTTTTGTATCATAGAATAACTTTTGTATCCAAGAAAAAAGGTTTTGTAACAAATAAAGATAATTTTGTATCATAGTAAGTATTAGTTATGTATCCAAGAAGTGAACTTCTTGTATCAAAATAGTGATTGTTTTGTATCATAGAATAAGTTTTGTATCCAAGAAGAGATAGGTTTTGTGTAGAATAGAGACAATTATTGAGATAATGATTCTTTTTGTTGTTTCGTATCAAACCAGTGATTGTTTTGTATCATAAAATGAGTTCTGTATCCAAGAAGATTTTTTTGTATCAAAACCAGTGATGTTTTGTATCAAACCAGTAATTGTTTTGTATCAAAATAGTGATTGTTTTTGTATCAGATTGGATACGTTCCAAGAGGAAAAGTGTTGTGACGGGTCGCGAGTGACCTTGAAAATTGGATACGCACGAAATGCGTGGGCTGTTGCACAATGTAAAGAATTCCGGCTCTATCAATACAACTCTTTCAGTTCATTTTTTATCAGTTCTCCATTCCAGACAAAAGATACAAAGATGAAGTCAATAAATGTCTGAAAATGGAGCTGAGCGTATTTGGCCTAGTTGGTCTAACAGGGACCGTTGGAATGTTAAATTGTTAGAGGAAAGCTGATTTTCAGATTTAAAAGCTAATTTGCAGAATTCTTCAGTTGTATAAGAGAACTTCACGGAGTTTGTACTATGAAATATACCATGAAGTGAGTATTCAAGTAAACAGGATAAACAGATATAAAACTTGATTAAATAATTTCCAATTTTTTAACTTTTAATTTTTCTTTCCTCGTCTTGTAATTTCTAATTTTTCTTTTCTCATCTTGTATACTTGTACATAAATGAAGTAAATAAATAAAATCAAGAGTCAAGGCTTAATAATAATATTAAGGCTACACATTTTACACAAGTTTTGAAGTCTAAAATCTAAATTATAATTACACAATTTTTGGAGGCATAACTTTGGAATCTAGTAGTGGAAGATTGATTGATTGATTATAATCTCCTTTGCCAGGTCTGAGGAGACCCATTAACATGATATGGAATTCAATAATATAAAAAATAATAATAAAAATTATGAACAGCATAAATATGGAATATAATACAAGTTTCCTTTTTTATGAGTGAGATAAAATCAGAAAATATTATACTCGAAAAGCAACTTAATAGAGCGTAATGAATAAGCCTAAGCTTTCTGGCTCTAATAAAATACATGAAAATAAAATTCTTATCCTGTTAAACAGATAAGAGTTAGAATAGTTATAGTATAAGGAATTGTTTGAATTTTAGGCAACTTCTTCCCGTTGTATCGGAACCCACCTTAATTTGTTGTGATCAACCTGAACCTGAAGACAATTAAGAAATTTTAAAATAATAAACATAAGTTACGTTTTATGGTTTATGCTAATGAATAAAAAATAATGTTAAAAAAATCTTCTCTTACAAACTTCTTGTAATATAGAGCTTCTGTATCAAACTTGTTTGCAACAGAAATCCTCTGTATGAAAGCAGCTTGCAACATAAAAAGTCTGTATCATTGTAGCTTGCAACATAAACCTTCTGTATCAATGCAGCTTGCAACATAAAACGTCTGTATCAAAGCTTTTTGCAACAGAAATCTTTTGTATCAAAGATGTTTGCAACAGAAATCTTCCTTATCAAAGCTGTTTGCAACAGAAATCTTCCTTATCAAAGCTGTTTGCAACAGAAATCTTCTGTATCAAAGCTGTTTGTAACAGAATTCTTCTGTATCAATGCAGCTTGCAACGGAAATCTTCTGTATCAAAGCTGCTTGCAACAGAATTCTGTATCAAGTCTGCTTGCAACAGAAATATTCTCTGTATCAAGCCACATTCCTCTACGGAGGAGAGTCATGCATCTACTGACTGAATCCTATTCATCAGGTGTCCTTGAAATCATCTGTTCTCTCCTTCACTCTTCCATTACTCGCTCTATCCTTTATTCTCCCATTACGTTTCTTATTTCGTTCTCACTTTTTTCTGCTAATTTACGTACACGAAAAAACAAGCTAAGAAGACATTCGACTAACGAACTCCTTCTTTTTATTCTCACACATAATTATAACTCTTCATTTTTTCTAAACTCATTATCTGCCGCCGGTAACTGTGGAGGCTAATCTATAAATAGAACTCTATTTAATGGATATTATTTTCGTTTACTATACAGCTCAAGATATCAAGGATGAACATTGACACGCAACTTGAATCTATTTTCCAAAATCGTTATTGTCTGAAGATTCATTCAAAAATACACCTCAAAAAATAATGCTAATTTCAATTATCACATACTCAACTTATATGGATTTCAAGACCTTGAAATCAAAACAACAAAAAAGTTTTAAGAAATTAAATCCTTTTGGTTTTCAACTAAATATTGATCAAGTTTATAGTATACAACATGAAAATTAGAAAAATAAATCAGACCTCATACTTCAAACTAAGGTAAATGTGATCACCCCCAGTGAGTGCTGCAACCTTCTGGCAGAAAACAGAAGCAAACCTGTTGAAAAACCAGGAGGAGGCGTGGTCATAATCCGGATCTTATTTGTGATTGGTCAGTTTTGAAAATATTATCAATTTGATCTCAAATTGTAGAGCAGAACGTTCTCTATAAAACTTTTTCTACAATGTTATGAGACAAAACTTTTTTAATTTTCAAACCATATATACATGTTTAGTTTCATTTATTTAAATACAAATGACTTTTTTTCCAAAATATAATGTATACCTTACATGATATTGATAACCCTATTATTCATTTATCAAGAATCATGATATCTCTATCAACTAATTCAAGTAATATTCATCAACAAAATAGTTATTTACAGCAGTCAATTTGGCGGGACTCGAACCAAACGCGGAAGCTTGAGCACTTGTCGTGATCTAGGCGGCGTTTTAGAACAAAAGGAGAAGAAAAATGGCTGCCGGAATTCATAACAGGTGACCTTGAAGCTTTTACCATGTGCTTTTAAAGGGTGGGGCCCCCGTCCCTTGGTCCCCCCAAATAAAATATTGACACAGTCGAAAGAACTAACCGGTATTGTGTGACTGCAGGAGTGTCAAATACTACTCATTAATTATTGTTCCTTCAGTTACTATTGGGGATCAGGCGTACAGACAGAAGTAAAGAGCCTTTGTTCATGTTTGATTATTTGCTTTTTATACACTATCTTTTTTATTCACCATTAGCGTAGTTTGTACAAGCGAAAAAGACCCTCTGGTAAGATGTTAAAATGACTCTAGCTCGGTCAGTATTGATTCAAAAATTATAAATTTGGTCTTAAAATGTAGGATACATTCTGATCTATAATATGAGACCAAAGTTCCAATTTTCGAACTAATATTGACCGAGGTAGAGTCATTCTCCCATCTTGCCAGAATGTCTTCTCTGCTTGGACAGACTATACTACCGAAAACTGGATGATGCAATAGTTCAGGAGTTCTTTGTCTTCAAGACATAATTAATTATTTTATTAAATAATTATTAATATTAATTTTGTACTGGGTGTACTGGGTTTCTCGGTGAGGGTGATCCATCGGTGGACGTGATGTTAAGTCACGAACACTAGGGACTGCTCTTGGATGGGTGACCGATATTTGGTCAAGTGAACATTGGCGAGGTGGAACTACCTGTAAGGGTCTCCCCACCATTAAAAGCCATAAGAATATATATATAAACACAAATAAACTTACATTTTAAGGTGAAAATATTTCGGTGGCTGTGCCACCTTCTTCAGTTCACAGCAGAATCTATCTGATCTGTATATATAGCAGAAATATATATATATTTTTTAATCAATTATTATGAAAAAGTTATTTAATTGATAAGTTATAGATAATTATATTGACAAGTTATTTTGTACAAAATTATCTTCATTTCATTTGAAACTTTCGCTTGTCGAAAAACAGAACTATTCCTCACGTCTGTGAAGTTGGCCCGGATGATGTTAGCCTATTACTCGTGTGATGAAAATTATTCTATATTTTGTGATTCTGTTTAAAAGGATATAAATTGATTCAGATCGAAACTGTTATTATTATGAAATCATATTTATTCATAAATTAGTTCCTGGTAGATAAGTGCGTGCAACTGCATTATTAATCATAACATTCCATGAAAATAATGATTTTATTGAAGATTGATGATTAGATGAAAGCATTGAATGATTGTACAATAAACAACACTGCGTGTAGTTTGTATTAATGAACATCAATAAAAAATAATGATAATTTATTATTTTAATAGCTATTAAAATATATTTTAATATATTTAATATAACTCTAGAGTTATCCTTTCTCTTCTATTTCTATGTACCCTATTTTCATGATAACCTATGTATTTTATTAACATTAGTTTTTTTATTCCTTCATTATAATAACTACTATGATAAATAATATTAGTTAATACTGACCGATAAAATAATATTCTCGAGAATAAGAATCGCAGATGAATTCAGTGAGAAGAAATGTTGCTCTCTCTCACACTCGCGCTCTCTCTTTCTCTCTCTCACAAACTAATTTTTCTCATAATATTTAATTCATTTACTAAAAAGTATTGAAAAATTATTATCGATCGATAATAAATAATATG
>CM029556.1:24967420-24979920 GCA_017141385.1 Sogatella furcifera
CCCTTTAGCCGGTTGTCCTTGTGGTGTGCGGCATCCAGTTCAGTTTGGGCTCGGCTGTAAAAAGTTTTCGCATCGCAACATCTGGGAAGAAATTCCAGTCGTGGTTTGGTTTCCAATCAAAAAGTCGACTACTCCAAACAACTTGACTCCAGGAGTCGAGTTAGTTACACAACCGATTTTTGCTTAAGAATCGGTTAGTTAATAGATATTTTGGTTTAGTTCACTTTCATTTTCGATCGTTGTGCCATATCAAAGTTTGGTAGACTTCGGCCCTATAATTATCAGGCTACCATGAATAATAACTGAATGAAATAACTATAGTCCATTCACGATGGCTTGAGACGAAATAAACAAAAACCCTGCATGTGTGAGTGGCTTCGTCTTAGCCACGGCACAAACAAGTCACAGCGATGCCGAAATCCCGAATTTTGTTGTAGGCAATCCAGAATAAGTATCTTTAAGTAATCTTTAAGTAGTCGTCATCTATCATCCATTTCATTACCCACGCACAAGCCTAAGAGCTCATGTGGGCTTCACCCTCATAAACAAAACAAAACAAATATAGATACATATTGGGAAACTGCTTGTTTCGGTTGTCTCTCGACTGCATGAACCTAAAATAAACAAACATTTATAGAGAAAGTTTTTGTGTCAATGCTTTGGTTACAGTCCCGACCACAAAATTCGGGATTTCGGCATTGCTGTGACTTGTTTATATCGTGGCTAAAACGAAGCCACTCCAGTCACACACACACACACACACACATGCAGATTTTTTGTCTATCTCGTCTCAAGCCATCGTGAATGGACTATAAATGACTACTACACAGCCATATTGTGTTCATACTAATACTTCAAACATGTTTCTCGAACAAGTATCTCATGGTATAGTCTGTCCAAGCAAAGAAGACCCTCTGGCAAGACGGGAAAATGACTCCAGTTGGTCAATAATTGTTCAAGAATTATAAATTTTGAGGAGAAATTGTTTCCAACAATTTGAGATGGAATAAATTATTTTTGAACCAATATTGACCGAGCTTAAATTACTCTTACATCTTGCCAGAGGGTCTTCTTTGCTTGGACAGCCTATATTGTATCTCACACAAGTTCTCATATAATCTGTCTTGACTATGTTTGCCTATTGGTTGAGAAAAATGATAAATTTGGTCATAAATTGTATATGAGAAGGTTTCCTAGAGTGCAAGACCAAATTTTTTAAATTTTCAATAATTAATTGTTCAAGAATTATAAATGTGGTCTTAATAGTAGAATTTGAGATGGAATTCATTATTTTTTAATAAATATTGACCGAGCTGCAATCATTTTACTACTTGCCAGAATGCCTTCTTTGCTTGGACAGACTATTAGAAATTGTATTCTCTCTAGCAAGGACGTTAACCTTGTTCTCTAGTTTATTGTATTTCAATGTTGGAAATATTTCAGTGAATTCAAGACGAGCTAAAACATGATAATTGATCAGCTGACAAAGTATGGTGATCGTATTCGGTTCAAAGCTCTGCTCTGTAACATTACCCTATTGTTTGGGTTTGTTGACTTCACTGATCAACAAAAACAGGCAATCACTTCAACCACGTAACAGCACTCGTCACTTTACTAAGTGTAAGTACTCTTTAAGTAAGTACTAAGTACTTAAGTTAGTACTAAGTAAGTACCAAGTAAGTAAGTACTCTTCTAATCCTTTTAATAAAACAATAGAAACACTTTTCACTCCTTGAAATCACTTCTTCTTGGAAGAAAAAGTGGAGTTACAGTCTGTCCAAGCGAAGAAGACATTCTGGCAAGATGAAAAAATGAAATTTAACTGAGTTGTGGTCGATATTGTAGAAACGTTCGATGATGAACATTTTGACCAGGTCACACAAAAATGTGACCTGTGTGGTCATGAAACCATGGTCGTGTACCAATAAATAGAGTAGAAAATTGACAAAATCTGTGTGTTTATTTCATCATGGAAAAATGACTCCAGCTCGGTCAATATTAGTTCAAAAATGATAAATTTAGTTTCAAACTGTAGGGAACATTCTGCTCTACAATTTCAGAGTAAATAAATAATTTTTGAACCAATATTAACTGAGTTGAAGTTTTTTCCCATCTTGCCAGAATGTCTTCTTTGCTTGGACAGTCTACATAATATAAGCCTGTCTTAAAATCAAGAGCAATCGAAGGCCGATAAATTTTTATTATTTTTTTTTTATTTATTGCGGATGATGCCCACATAAGCATTTCAGCTTGTGCGTGGGTAATGAATCTTGAATCTTGCTAAGGTGATTGATGAGGTGAAAAACAGCCATACCACTGGGATTCGAACCCAGACCTGCGGCAGTGCTAGCGGACTGAAGGTTGTAACGCCCTAGCCCACTGCGCCACCGAGGCCGGCTGAAATCTATAATAAATATAAATTATAGAAATCTATAATCTAAATAAATCTATGAATCTCAAAATCGTTATTTTTTCTCCACTTGGTGTGAGGAAACGCCTGAGAAGTATTGCACATTTCTCCTGAAAAATTATTAACAAAAATTCTAGCTTACACCATGTACAGGTTTAAAAGCTTTGATGAAATTTAGGAATAACCCCAATTCAAAGCCTTCATGAAAGTGAAATAACCAAAGTTCATTCAAATCAGCACAAAATCAAATTTCGAAAATGACATAGGGTCCTCATCACTTAGTCTATTTACAATTATGGTTATTTCCCAACACTTTAAATCACTATTCGACAAATTTCTCAACATAAAACCAATCTGTGAATCAACCACAGCGGGCTTTGTGATCAGCTCCAGCCTTGAGATAGGCAAGAAACGTTATTTCCCCGTCGCTATAATCATCAACAAAATATATATTTATATATAGTTTCTGCTATAATTCAAGACGTGAGATACAGTCTGTCCAAGCAAAGAAGACATTTTGGAAAGATGGGAAAATGACTACAGCTCGGTTAATATTGGTTCAAAGATTATGTATTTGTTCTCAAATTGTAGGAAACGTTCTAATCTACAATTTGAGACCAAATTTATAATTTTTGAACAAATATTGACCGAGCTGGAGTAATTTTTCTATCTTGCCAGTAGGTCTTCGTTGCTTGGATAGACTTCTGCTGTCAATTTGCACTCTACTGTGGCTTGAAAAAGGAAAATAAAAGGTAAAAATGAATGAGAGACTATTTTGCTTCTATAGTCTGTCCAAGCAAAGAAGACCCTCTGGCAAGATGAGAAAATGACTGCAGCTCGGTCAATATTGGTTCAAAAAACATTGATTTGGTCTCAAATTGTAGATCAGAATGTCTTCTACAATTGAGACCAGATCAATCATTTTTTAATAAATATTGACCGAGCTGGAGTCATTTTCTCATCTTGTCAGAAGGTCTTCTTTGCTTGGACAGACTATACAATCCATTTCTAATTTCGGGCTGCCACATAAGAATGCCTCATTATTCTCATTATTGTAGTTGGTTCCAAACCAACTGGCGGTTGAGGAATGACTTTTGATTATTCTCAGCTTCGTCAGGACAGTTTGTGAGCAGTCTGCCAGAGTTAATTGATAAGAGATCGAACCCAGATATACTAATTTGCTCTCGAAGACAGATTTAGACTGTCCTGACAGAGCTGAGACTTGATAAAAGCCATTCGACAACCGCCTTAAATATTAGAACAAGCTATTTCATTGGAGCTTATTTTCACCTATGTCCTTGAGAGGATGCGATTATTATTTTCACTTTTGTTGGTCGTTTTATCACTTTTCGTTGTCCTTCTCCTAGTTAGACTCTTGATTTTATAAGTACAATACTCTAATCTCACACTGTCTGGCTTCAGGATTAGGCGCTTGTGTATATTCTTTTGTTCGGAATCTCCTTATCACACATCAATCACTTCATTTTATCGCAGCCATTCTCAATATCTCTCTCTCTCTCTCTCTCTTATCCTTCCTGTCTCACTATGTTTCTCTTTCACTTTCTCAACCTCTTACTCAGTAACTTTTACCAACAATGAATCTCTTTCTCTCTCTCTCTCTCTCTCTCTCTCGCTCTCTTTCTCTTACTCTCACTTTTACTAACAATTATTCTCTCTCTCTCCCTCTCTCTCATGGTTGAGTGTTAATGGGAGGTATGTTCTTGAGCATTCCTCTCCAAGAATGGACATTTATACGTCCAAACTCCGCCTTTTTATGTAATTACAGCATTAGCGTTTAACATAATTATTAAATCCAACATTCCAATCATTTCCATAAGTCTCCATAGTCTATACTTAGTTTTAAAGCGAGCGATGTAATAGTATAATTTTTAATTTGCATAATATAGGATTTGAGCCGATGTATTTTGTAATTTACATAAATAAAGTGAATGAATCTGAATCTGAATCTGAATCTTAATCTGTCACTTTTACTAGCAATAATTATTCTCCCTCTCTCTCTCTCTCTCTCTCTCTCTCTCTCTCTCTCTCTCTTACTCTTAATAAATTCATTGGTTCCTGCTGTACTTAGTATACTCATAGACAAACTATACAATGGTATATCTACGGTAAAGTCTGTCCAAGCAAAGAAGACCCTCTGGCAACATGAGGAAATTACTACAGCTCAATCAATATTGGTTCAAAAAGTACTGATTCAGTCTCAAATTGTAGATCAGTATGTTTCCTTTACGGTTGAGACCAAATCAATAATTTTTGAACCGATATCCACCGATGCGGGAGTCATTTTCTCATCTTGCCAGAGGGTCTTCTTTGCTTGGACAGACTATACAAACTATACTACTATACAACTATTATACAAACCAGTTCAATTTAGCGACTGCTGGACATATTGCAACAATCTTACTCTATTATTGAATGAGATTGAAATTGGTGGCGCCTCAATCTAAAAATACATTGTACAGTCTGTCCAAGCAAAGAAGACATTCTGGCAAGATGGTAAAATGACTCCAGCTTGGTCAATATCGGTTCAAAAATTATAAACTTGGTCTTAAATTGTAGATCAGAATGTTTTCTACAATTTGAGACCAAATTTGTAATATTTTAACCAATATTGACCGAGCTGGAGTCATTTTACCATCTTGCCAGAATGTCTTCATTGCTTGGACAGACTGCACAAGTAGCTTTCGACTATTGTAGACTATTTTCAATCTCCTTTATGAAACAAAATTGACAAACGAAAAACTATTCAACAATGTTAGAGAAGCAAAAAGTAAAAGACAATAATCTATCAACAAGGAATGACTTTTAATCCAAGTATTGTGAAAATGAAACCAGGGTTTCTTTGTAGCGTACTAAAAATAGTACAATGTCAAATGAAATTTTGTAATGTAATGATTGTTTAGAAGCATAGAGTTTTCAATAATACTTCAAAAATATAAATATCATTTCTCTACGGCACTGGCGGGTCGTGCCCACGAAGCAGGTGAAGTGCTGTACAGTAAAAGATACGGACACTTCACCTGTTTCGTGGGCTCGAGCCGCCAGTGGCTACAAGACGTAATGAATGAAGAGTGAAATTGTTCTTTCGTCGATATGGAAGAATTTCATTTCTATTTGAGAATATCATTGGAATAAATCGATGAATCAGATTTCAATTCCTCTCAAGGTTGATGAAATAAACAGGCTGATATCGAAGTTTGAATTTTTATTTATACTTAAATTTTATTGAATACTGAATTTTTTAAGATACTTGAATTATTTTTAAACATTGAAGAATTTTAAATCAAATCAGAAACTCACTAACAAAACCACAACGATATTGAATCCAATTTAATTGTAAAACTTGTTTAAAAACCTGAGAATGCTAGTTGAGCTTGAATATCAAAGTTTGATTATTAAAACAAAAATTCACCTAGTTGAATCAACTTTATTAATTTTTCTACCTTTTTATGTATGGTTATTAATGCAAGATTGTTCTAAAACTATACTCTAGATTACACTGGCGGCTCGTACCCACGAAACAGGTGAAGTGTCCGTATCTTTTACCGTACAGCACTTCACCTGTTTCGTGGGTACGAGCCGCCAGTGCTAGATTCCAATTCATTGCCGTTTAAAGTCTAGATGCATCTTCATAAATGACATAATCATTAGAAAATGTGATAGTTGATACTGACAGAGAATTAATTGAGATTAACAGATATAATTCCGAGATTCTCCCATGTCATTCATTTAACCGAAGATATCTCCCAACATTTGTTCAAATCCAAAATAAATTGAGAAGTGAATTTAATAATAATAAGGTTTTGTTTAAATTTTATCAAAGATAAAATCATTCTAACAAGAGAAGAATGTTTACTTTGATGTAAGAGTATATTGTCTTTGTTTCGAATTTTTCATGAACTGAATAACTGAATGGTATAGGCTATGGCCAGTAGCCCAAAATTTCAATTGAATTTTAACGTTGAAATGACGTCATATTGTTATTGTTTCCCATTTCTGTATTTCATTTTTCGGTGGTTAATCTTTGAGCAACTAAGCACATATTGAATTCAAGAGATTTAAATTAGTTAATATGAAGGAAAACGTGAAAATAGATAAATAAATTTCTTTTGAGATTTAAAATCAAAATAGATGTACACTTTGATTCCCATTTCTGTATTTCATTTTTCGCCGGTTAAACTCAGTAGAATCTTTGAGCAACCAAGCACATATTGTGTTCAAGATATTTAAATTAGTAAATATGAAGGAAAACGTGAAAATAGATGAATAAATTTCTTTTAAATTTATAATATTTCTTTTGAGATTTAAAATCAAAATAGATGTAGCCTACACTTTGATTCCCATGTCTGTATTTAATTTTCCGGCGGTTATTCTTTGAGCAACTAAGCACATATTGTGTTCAAGAGATTTAAATTAGTAAATATGAAGGAAAACGTGAAAATAGATGAATAAATTTCTTTTGAGTTTTAAAATCAAAATAGATGTACACTTTGAATAGACTTAGCAAAAATAATAAATAGTCATAGAAAAGTACTACATACAAAAGTAGTAAATAGGTGGGGAAAAAGTAAAATAAGTTTGAGGGAAAACGCTTTTGAATAGCCAAGTCAGCCTGAAAGCTTGAATAGCTGGCTGGCACTTGAAAGTCTGAAAGCAAATAGCTGATAATTTGAAGTAAAACTTATTCAATAGCGTACAATCAATAGAGTGAATTGACACTCGCTTGATTGTCTTGTCTTGATTACAAGACAAGTCCATGCTAATTTTTCGTAGACTTGTCGTAAAAAGCGCGTCGCGTCGTAAAAAGAAACTATAGTTAACTTCAAAGGCGAAAGAGGGAGATGAAAGACGAGAGAAGAATGAAGTTACGAGGGAGAAAGAGAGAGAGAGGAAATATGAGACAAGGAGAGGAGTTGAAAGGGAATGAGAGGTGAACGAAAATAAAAGAAGATGAACAGATGAGCTGAGAAGATGGATAAGAAGTGAAGAGAGACAGAATATGAAAGAAAGAGACGAGAATGGTTGTGATAAAAGGAGTAAGGAGATAAAGTGATGAGCGGAGAAGATGGATAAAAAGAAGTAGTGGAGAGAGACGGAATAAGAAGGAAAGAGAGGAGGATGTTTGTGATAAAAGGAGTAAGGAGATAAAGTGATGAGCGGAGAAGATGGATAAAAAGAAGTGGAGAGAGACAGAATAAGAAGGAAAGAGAGGAGGATGTTTGTGATAAAAGGAGTAAGGAGATAAAGTGATGAGCGGAGAAGATGGATAAAAAGAAGTGAAGAGAGACAGTATAAGAAGAAAAAGAAGAAGAATGGTTGTGATAAAAGGAGGAAGGAGATAAAGTGATGAGCGGAGAAGATGGATAAAAAGAAGTGAAGAGAGACAGAATAAGAAGGAAAGAGAGGAGGATGTTTGTGATAAAAGGAGTAAGGAGATAAAGTGATGAGCGGAGAAGATGGATAAAAAGAAGTGAAGAGAGACAGAATAAGAAGGAAAGAGAGGAGGATGTTTGGGATAAAAGGAGTAAGGAGATAAAGTGATGAGCGGAGAAGATGGATAAAAAGAAGTGAAGAGAGACGGAATACGAAGGAAGAAGAGTAGAATGTTTGTGATAGAAGGAGGAAGGAGATAAAGTGATGAGCGGAGAAGATGGATAAAAAGAAGTAGTGGAGAGAGACGGAATACGAAGGAAAGAGAGGAGAATGGTTGTGGTTTGTTATTCTTTTCAAGTGTGTGTTTGGAGGACACGAAAGGACGAGTTGACCTTGAACGAATGGAAAGAGAAATAAAGAGGAATAAGGATAGAATGATGCGATAGAGTGGAGGATAGAGTGTGATAGTGAGTATAATAACATGAGGATTGTTCCTCACAACTGGCAGACTTTGGGGAGAATGAATGACAAGCATGAAAGAAAAAGAGAAGAGGATTGGAAATGTTTACAGATAGGAGGCTCCTTGCAACGGAGATGGAAGTGTATCTTCAGTATTGACTTTGTATCTTTGGTTGATACAGAGGTGAAAAATTGAGGTGTTGTAGGAGTTCTACGATTTCAATGAACCTCCTTGTATGATTTATACAAATTTAATTGATTAGAATTGAAATTGAATTGAATATTGTAAGATCTGCTACCTACGTACTAATAATTGAAGATTTTTTTAATTTTTCAATACTTTCATATTGTGGTTGTAAATATTTATATTTATGGAGTCCGAAGGCACAGAACATCGAACAATATTGACAATAAATCTATAAGTTACAGTTTCAATTTAACTTATGCCGGGTTTATACGATGCCAATTGGCAAGACATTTGTCTTCTGAAATGTACAGCTGATGTAAAGTATCTATTAAATCTTTTGATTTTATAACCATCATCTATACATGGCTGAACAACATCAGCTGTTGGAGCCCGGCATCAGTTGTCTTACAACAGTATTGTCTCGCCAATTGGCATCTTATAAACCCGCCTTTATACGATGCCAATTGGCGAGACAATTATTGTCTTCTAAAACCGACAGTTTATGTTTGTCAATTAAAGTTTTAATTCCACCATGCCCAGATGATGGTTTCAAAATCAAAAGATTCAATAGATACTTTACATCAGCTGTACATTTCAGAAGACAATAATTGTCTCACCAATTGGCATCGTATGAACGGCATTATAGTTTCAACATTGGACAATTCAGCAAGTCAAAACCAACACTCCAGAGGCTCTTTCCAAGCCATAGACTCTTTCTTTAAAGCCATAAGCATGATAATAATCTGTCAGTTAATAAAATTGTCTAAAACAAAATTTATTGTGTAAAAACGCTTTTATTTACAATGAAAAATTTATTGTAAATAAACGCTTATTTTTTCAAATTTATTGTGAAAAAATAATTGTGAAAAAACCGAGTCTGACTACTGTTCAGACTCACAGCAATTTTATGTGACTTTCAATTTTTCTCACAAAAGCAACTGCTTCAGAAAAAGACAAAAATTACAGCGTATTGTCTGCAGAGAGTATGGAAGAATAATTACATCTATTATTATTTTACTTTTATTGTCTGATGACATGTAGGTAGGACAACAAGTGAATGAAGATTCGCTTTCTTCCAAGTGATGTTTATTATTGCGTTTCTGCTACAGTCCATCCAAGCAAAGAAGACATTCTGGCAAGATGGGGAAATTACTCCAGCTTGCTCAGTATCGCTTTAAAAATTATAAATTTGTTCTCAAATTGTAGAGCAGAATGTTTCCTACAATTTAAGACCAAATTTATAATTTTTGAACCAATATTGACCGAGCTGGAGTTGTTTCCCGATCTTGCTAGAATGTCTTCTTCAGTTGGACAAACTGACTACGATGTTGACAATGAAAATGCTCGGTGACCTTTCGTGAGAAAATTAGTGGAGACTTTCAGGTGTAAAACCGAATGTAATTGTTCAAACAATTACTCACTAGGGTAGTATTGTTGTTGTTCAGTGTACCGAGGTGTTTATTAATAGTTTTTAATGTTAATATGTGTATGCAAGAATGCAAGTATGTTCATGGTCTCATATGATGAGGGTCTACAGATTATTTTGATTGAAATAGCCTCATACTTAACATGATATCTCAATAGTTATAAAATTTGAGAAGACGAGTATTATTGTAATAAGAGGTTGTGTAGTATCTTATTGAAACATTTCATATTTTGAATATAATTTTTACAAAATCAAATAAAATTTTATTATCGATTTTCAAAAATATAGAATTGAATATTACGAACATAAACTTTTACTTTAAAATTTATTACTTGAGAAACTTTAGTTTATAAACGAGAAATTCTTTTTAATATTTAATAAAAAAATTCAATATCGTATACAAATACACTCAATTAGTACAAAAACGTGAAAAAATATGGATACAATAATATTCACTGGCGGCTCGTGCCCATGAAACAGGTGAAGTTTTCTACAGTAAAAGATACAAGCACTTCAACTGTTTCGTGTGTACTAGCCGCTAGTGGAATACACATTGAATTGTCTTGTGGGTCTCATCTTATAGAATATAATTATCAAATAAAAAAGCAATTATTGAAACGTGGACTCTTAGCTTCATGAAACACACAAATGATGTCCAGGATTAGGCCACATATTAAAAAGTTCATATTTTATCATATTTCTTTGTTTTCCCAATCTTTCCTAACATTTTTCTATTTCGTATGTTATTGTACCCATTTATCATCCTTTCATCGTTGTCTTTGCTGTTCAAATCGCCATTTTGTAACGTTTGTATGAATCGGGGAGGGGCTTGTCTAGGCCAATGGCAGACGTTCGCTGTGATTGGCTCCAGCAACTACCAATAGCAGTGCTTTATCGTTGATGTGAATACTGCTGCTCTTGACTTGGTAAAGTTTTAGTTTACCAGACATTGATAATGGCGTAGCATAGCAACCGAAACCGGTATCCCAATTTTTAATGGTTCTGGTATGACAGAGATCGACCGATGAGCTATTCTGGTATATAGCAACCAAGACCTGTAATTCAATTCTTAATAAGTATGTGGTTCAACAATATCTTTTCTTTCAATACACTATTTATTCATGTAAAGTAAATTTCATAGATACAATTTATTCATTCACGGATATGTACTAGTTTGTTTTTTGGTTACAGGAAGCTTGGGTGCCATATTCTTTGCTAATAGAGACGGAGTCAGGTTATTGCATAAAATAAACATTTGCATGTGTCTGATGATTTGAAGACATGATTTTTGCAAGGAAAAGAGAGCTCAAAAATGAATTCTGAAGATTTGCGCATTTGTAAGTCGATTAGTAGCATTCAAGAAACTGCTTCCTGTTTTCTTGTTTGGATTTATTTTTGCATGTATTTGAAATTAATTATGTATTCCTTTTTTACAGTTAGTTGAGACATTATAATTTATCTGTGAGTTTAATAATATTCTTCTTTCTTCCTCTTTCTTATCCTATGATCTCTAATATTTTGTTAATTCTCTTTTTTGCATGGAATAAATATTATTCAGTACTTTGAATTGAGCATAAATTGTAAAAGGTTGTGAGGACCTACCTGCAGTACTAACTCCGCTCTCAATCAAGACAATCCTTAACAGTATCACTCTCTTTCTCTCTCTCTTACTCTCTCTTATTCACTCTCTCTCTCTCCCTTTCTCTCACTCTCTCTCACCCTTTCTCTCTCTCTCACTCACTCTCTCTCCCTTTCAATTTATCTATCTCTCTCTTTCTGTACTGTAATTCTACGTAAATATGTATTTCTCTCTGTGAAATATAGGCTACTGTTAAGTGTTGAGGGGATTGATATGCTTGAATAACCTTCTCCAAAAATATACATTCACATCCAAATCACAATCTAAGGAATTCTATACCTGTGTAATTCAATGAATTTTTGTATACCACATATTTTCTATTTAATCCAATAGTGTAATTAATCTATTTTCTTCAACGTGGTCTAGGATTTAAGCCGATAACTATTCATATTGTAATCAACTTGAATAAAACGAATCTAATCTAATATCTCTCTATCTGTCTCTCAAACGCCTTCTCTTCTCCTCTGAAGAAGAAAAAAAGAAGAAGAAGAAGATGAAAAAGAAGAAGAAGAAGAAGAAGAAGGAGGAGAAGAAGAAGAAGAAGAAGACGAAAAAGAAAAAGAAGAAGAAGAAGAAGAAGAAAAAGTAGAATGTTGTAATGTACTTGATAAAACAAATCTAATCTAATACAGAATCTCTCTATAGAGAATCTGTATCTAT
This sequence comes from Sogatella furcifera, assembly GCA_017141385.1. Taxonomy (NCBI): domain Eukaryota; kingdom Metazoa; phylum Arthropoda; class Insecta; order Hemiptera; family Delphacidae; genus Sogatella; species Sogatella furcifera. The sequence goes on from CM029556.1 coordinate 24,979,593, forward strand.
AGAGAATACAGAATCTGTCTCTTAAACAAATTTTCATTTTCTTTCTCTCTCTGTGCCCCGCCCTTCAACACGTATGCGGTAGTAGGAACCGATACCGCGAGATATTGAATGAAGAGAAAGCTCCTATATTAAAAACTCTTCCTATTTCCACTCGGTAGTGTATTAGTGCAGTGTAGTACTTCCTCGCCTAACAAGTTTGATAACTTTTCAAGTCAACCTCCACTATGAGGATAAGTTCGACTAACTTAACCTTGCTCCTACACACTGACACTTACAACCCTCCCCCCCCCCCCGCGGCACGACTCACCCCACCCACCCATGACTTCAA
>CM029556.1:24984920-25032420 GCA_017141385.1 Sogatella furcifera
AGAGTTCAAAACAGAATTCGAGAGTTAAGTAGAGAATAAGAAAACAGAATAAGTAAACAAAGAGAATGATAAATAAACAGAATAAGAGAGCACTAGAGATAGAGAAAAATAACAATAATGAAGCGCAAAAAGAAAAATGATAAAAAAATAAAAAGTAAGGAAAATATGAGAATTTGCCAACAATGAACGCTTGTCTGTTTTATCAGTGGTTTGTCATTGTAGTCATCAGTAATTCATTGTTGTTATTATTAATCATTATTCATGTTGCTGTTGGTTTCCTACTGAAATTACTTCCTTTCTGTCAAATAAATGTGCAACGCTCGTGAATGACAATTTTTTCCAACTGAGAAGTGTGATAAAATAAATTGGAACCAATTTTTTTCAGTCAGCCTATTCGACTTGACTTGCACAGTTCTAAAATCTTTTTAAAATTAGTGGAATAAAGGTGATATCATCAATATTAATGATCCTTCCATTTCCATATCATAGAAATGATAATTTCTAGTAGTTTGTACTAAAATATGAGATATAGTCTGTCCAAGCAAAGAAGGCCCTCTGGCAAGATGAGAAAATGACTCTAGCTCGGTCAATATTGGTTCAAAAATTATTGCCTTGAACTCAATATTAGGAAACATTATGATCTACAATTTGAGACCAAATCAATACTTTTTTAACCAATATTGACCGAGCTGGAGTCATTTTCTCATCTTGCCAGAGGGTCTTCTTTGCTTGGACAGACTCTACATTTATATGAGAACATACTTTAAAGCTTCATCATATAAATTGCTACTAATACAGAGCTTACATATTGGGCTTATGTGGTAAGTCTTTCTTAATACAAGTAATACAAGAGTCATAATTATTATAATACAGTAATAATCATTTATTCTAATTAATAAATAAGTAATAGGATTTATTGAACCGATACATAGAACAGTATTAATAGTGATGGTTCTTTTTTATATATATATATAATTGTTGTTTGGTATCGCTGACACCAAAGAGTTCGTCTGTTCGTCTGTCTCTAGTACGTGATGTAACCTAATAACAGCTGATGTAAAGTATCTAATACCTATTCTGATTTCACTAACATGATCTAGACATAGCTAAATTCCAACAACTCTTATAATTGACAACATAGCTGTTGGAGCGCACAAGGAGCGAAACCGTATCTATATACTAATAATTTTTGATAAGCAGAGCATACTAATTTATTCCTTATATATTATTTATATTGAAGATGATTACAATAATCATGCGTCTGTAAATGAAGTGTAGGTTTCGATTTGTAGTGAAAAATTAGCATTTAAAATTTCATTCACATCCATTGCAGAATTTTGTTCTAGGCAAATTGAAAAAAAGCATGAAAAAAGATAAGAAGACAGGTTTGAGCCGACAGAAAACAATACACTGTCCTTGGATAATATTCACTTCCCGTTGAGTAGTCTGTCCCAGCAAAGAAGGCATTCTGGCAAGATGGGGAAATGACTCCAGCTCGGTCAATTTTGTTTCAAAAACTATAAATTTGAGCTCAAATTGTAGGAAACATTCTGATCTACAGTTTGAGACCAAATTTATAATTCTTGAACCAATATTGAGCGAGCTGAAGTCATTTTCCCATCTTGCCGGAATGTCTTCTTTGCTTGTACAGACTATGATAATAATACTCACCGCAGTTATCCTATATTCTTTTATTCGTATTCATATTCCACGAATGGAAAGAGAAGTGGGAAGACGGATGAAAGGTCACAACATAAGGAAGTGAAAACTGTACCTTTTTTGACAGTGCGATAAATTGCAAAATTTGACAGGGCTAACTTTGAAGGACATTTTTGCATTGATTAAAAATTTAACGACTGTTGTTATGTAGAAAACCCCATAGAAGGAAAAACACATTGTTTGTATACAAAATGTTATTTTATGGCATGAGGTTAATGAATTTATGAGCCCAGCTCATCACTACATGCAAATTGAGTAGTTGTGAAGGTAATATTGTTGCGGCAGTAATACATAATACATACATAATACATAATAATTTCATAATAAATTATGAAATGAAGAGTTATTGTCAAACCACAGATTTATTAAAAATCGAGATACCGGTTTCTTAGTTTACCAGACACCCCCCCCCTCCTCTTTACCAGACTAATGTAATCTAACACATTATAATGTATTCAAAGCCAAACATGATTCAAGCTACCTTGCATGTTCTTATTTTTCTCATAAGCAATCCCCATGTTGCATTTGGTGTGGAAGAAAGGATTATTGGGACTTTCTTATTGTATACTAACGTATTGTTTCGTAATTTTATGCATGGGATACGTGATAAGCAAAAACCTATAGGAATTAATACAAAATAACTAAAGGCTGTCTAATCTACATCGAGCAAAACTTTCACATTATACCGTACTTTATCATTAAAATATTAGAATTTTAATTATTGATTAATTTATTTTATTATTTTGTTTGAAAGCACATAAGGAAGGGGATAGTAAATTTTTCACTGAAAAATTTTGGGAATCGTCATACATATTTCATTTCACTGGAAATAAAGATGTTTTAACAAAAAATCGGAAACTCAAAAACAAGCAAATTGAAGATTTCAGCCATTTTCACTGCTCTACCCAACTTTCTTGAATAACATTTGAAATACAGTAGTTCCGTATTCAGCCAGCAGATAGCAGCAGCAGAAGGGTGACTTGCTTCGACTTCCATTGGACACACCTCCAAGCTCCGCCTACGATCAAAATGATCGAAAACATCGTTTAGAAAAGTTTTCAAATTCAACCACTAGATGGAAGCAGTTGTCGGGTGATGTTTCAGTTTGACTTGGACACGCCTTCATGCCCCACCTGCTCTTTTCTTATTGGTTGACAGTGTTTCGTGAGTTCTGTCTTAGAAAATGGCTGCTAGCACGAAAATGATGGATGGTGGTATCATAGGCCTACACAAAAAATTATGCTGATTTACTATTGACGAGCTTAAAAGTGATTTACAAATTCACTATTCAGGCTGGTAAGGTTCTATCAATTTAGTATTTGAGGAATTTATTTATAGAATTTAGACTCAGTTTTACCTTCATTGTGTAACTTGATCGTTGGGCCAGCACTAGACTTCAATATGTTTATACTGTATGAAATGAGATGGAAATATGATTTCGCACTCCCATCTTTTACTCATTGATGATTATATTTTTTATACGATGAATAAAATGAAATACAACTCAAACATGATCTACTACCGACCTTTTGCCAGAAAAAAGTTTGAAAAACTACAACAATTCGGTAGAAATATCAGTATAATATAGGATTATTATAAGAAGGAGTTTTTATCGGAAACTGGCTTGTGATTGGTCGACAGAATGTAAGGTGGTTGTCAGTCAACCATAGAATTGAATTGAGGGGCGTTTCTTGGCTACCTTTATACATTGATCGTGGCTTCTCAATTAATCAATTTATTATGATGAATGAATTTATGCAGAGGAAATAATTTCTTGTGGTTGTGGATTAAAGTTGTTGGTGAATGAGTTTTATCAAATAGTGGAAAAAATTTTCCATTAGCCCAATTGAAAGGTTCAAAATTCCTGTTTTGCATCAGCCGCCGCGGCGCCCCCTTGGCCCTGTGCGGTCGCTTTGTACACGCGAGGGCTCTGGATTTGATGACAGCTCAATTTCATGCTGGATTCAAAGAAGTTCCAGGTTTGATCTAATTATAATCTATAATCTATTATAATTATGATCTAAGCTAATTATACATTTCACTTGTGGAACACTCATTGAAAATTCTGCAGTAAACTCAAAATCACGACTCATCCATGTTCAAAATAGACAAAAACGAATTCTATTACAGCCAAAAATAATTTTCATTCATAAAGAAAAGGATCAATTAATAAATTTCACTTGTTGAGTTAAGTAGTTGTGAAGGTGATATCATTGAATAACCACTATTACATTATATATTACATAACTACTATTACATTATTATACAGAGTGTTTCAGGAGGAATGTGCAATACTTCTCAGGCGTATTCCTTACACCAAGTAGACAAAAAAGTTCCATGGGACCAACCCCCAAAAACGCTTTGTTACCGAGATAACAATTGCGAAAAAATGAGATTTTTCAAAAAATATTTATTTTTCCAATTTTTTAGAGGCTTTACTGAGGTTCTAAAATAATCAATTCCTATGTAAAGTCAGCTAAGGAATTCAATGAAACCAGTTCCAAGTTTGTAAATTTAACGGTTATTGAGATAGTTAGAAAAATATGCTTAAAAAACGCCATTTTTCAACAATAAGGGTTATAACTGGATAAGGAATCATAAATTTGTATTTTTCATTAATGAAAGTTGAAGAGAGTCGGATTCTAAGGAAAAAGTTGAATGGCAGTGATTGTGTAAATCTTACCCAAATCTCAGAAATAGCGATCAAAAGTCGCAAAATTCGACAAAACATAGCACAAGTGATAAATTTGTATTTAGTAGCGATTTTGCGATTTTTGATTGCAATTTCTGAGATTTGGGTAAGATTTACACAATCACTGCCATTCAACTTTTTCCTTAGAATCCGACTCTCTTCAACTTCCATTAATGAAAAATACAAATTTATGATTCCTTATCCAGTTATAACCCTTATTGTTGAAAAAATGGCGTTTTTAAAACATATTTTTTTAATTTTCTCAATAACCGTTGAAGTTACAGAATTCAGACTGGTTCCATTGATATCCTCAGCTAATTTTACATCGGAATTGATTATTCCAGAACCTCAGTAAAGCCTCTAAAAAATTGGAAAAATGAATATTTTTTGAAAAATCTCAATTTTTCGCCATTGTTATCTCGGTAACAAAGCGTTTTTGGGGGTTGGTCCCATGGAACTTTTTTGTCTACTTGGTGTAAAGAATCAGCCTGAAACGTATTGCACATTCCTCCTGAAACACCCTGTATATGTACATTGTCTCTGGTGATAGTTAAGTTATATGTGGTGTAGTAAGTAAGTTATAGGTAAGTTATAGTTTTAGTTAAATCATTGTGGTAGTTAAGTTATTCTTAATGTGAAGACAAAATAAATACAACATTTTGTCTTTTAATTTAATTTTATGCTTATAATTTTTCTGGCTCACGGTCTTGAGTGTCACACTAGACCAAGCTTGTGTGTAATATTCCATTTAGTTTCTATAAAATCTATTGTTCTCCATGAATAGAGTACTACATATAAAGATCTATCTAATCTAATGCTTGAAATTTAATTCAAAAATTCTTACAATAATTTATTATAATTTTATCCTTCACTTCAGCTAGCGAACATTGATGAACGGCCAATTATAAATTTTATTCAATTGATGAATAATTAATGAGGAAGCGATGCTTCCAGGTGAGACACACAAAAAACTGAATTGAAATGCCTTTTTCGACCTTTCAATTCTAAAAATATAAACAGGCAGTTGCAGCATAAGCATAAGCAGGCAATATGATCAGCAATGCGGTTTAGTCTATCCTGTCCAAGCAAAGAAGTCATTCTGGCAAGATGGGAAAATGACTCCAGCTCGATCAATATTGGTTCGAAATTTATAAATGTAATCTTAAATTGTAGATCAGAATGTTTCCTACAATTTGAGAGCAAATTTATAAATTTTGAACCAATATTGACCGAGCTGGAGTCATTTTCCCATCTCGCCGGAATGTCTTCTTCGCTTGGACAGACTATAGCTCTTCCACTTTCACTCTTCAAGAAAAGCGAAAGTCAGCTGGGATAACCAACCGACCGAACGTCTTCATTGCATGCAACAGAGACAGAGTATGGAAGTGGGCGAGAGAGAGAGGAGAGTGAGAGAGAGTGAGAGAGAGAGGTGACAGAGTGGAGAGAGTGATAGAGAAAGACTGTGTGTAAGAGAAACAGAGATATTGACAATGTGTTGTTAACGTGGGGATGAAGAGAAGAAGTACTTGTTTTAAATTTGAATTTGAAATTGTAATTTCCATATCATTTTAGTAATTAATTGTAATATTTAAGTGAATTTTTATCTTCATGTTTAGATATTATCTCATATTCTCATGAATGATAATATTTTTAAAATGCTGTTTGCTATCACCCTGTTTGTATATTGTTTTATTTTTTAGTATTATTTTTATTAAATTCATTGTTATTTTCCTCCTGATGTCATATACCAAAGTACAGTATTCAAGACTCTTGTAAGGCTCTACAGTTTTTTCATACGATTCTCACGGTTATTCTATGCTAATAATTGTGCAGAATCAGGAAGAAGAAGAAGAAGAAGAAGAAGAAGAAGAAGAAGAAAAAAGGAAGAGGAAGGAGGAGGAGGAGGAGGAGGAAGAAGGAGGAGGAGGAGGAGGAGGAGGAGGAGGAAGAAGAAGAAGAAGAAGAAGAAGAAGAAGAAGAAGAAGGAGGAGGAGGAGGAGGAGGAGGAGGAGGAGGAGGAGGAGGAGGAAGAAGAAGAAGAAGAAGAAGAAGAAGAAGAAGAAGAAGAAGAAGAAGAATTTTATACTGTAGCCTAGTTGAATTATTCAATCCAACGCTAATATCAATTATTTGTAAATTATTATTATTCATATGTAAATGCTTTCAAATCCTCATGCGAATATCCATTGTAAAAACGTGCCACTACTTCATTGGTGAATCATCAATATCATTCATTCTCTCATTCTTCATTCATATCTTCATTCTTTGATCGGCAATAGAAAATATTTTCATTATTTCTCTTTCTTGTTCCTGCATGGTGATGGTGAATACAGACTTGAGAGTAAATTTTTATATTTACCAAGAGCTAAGACTAGCGATATTGTGTGAAGTGGAAAGTGTGTGAAAAGTAACTTAACCTGAATTTGGACATTTTAATAAAGATTGGTGTAGAAGAAGTTTTGGGCTAACGCCTGTTTTCTTTCTCCTTTACTTTATTATTTAGATGAAATGAATAAATAAATAAATAATCAATGAATATAATCATGCCCACATCATGATATTATATTTTTAGTTCAAAGGGTGATGTTGAAAAGATATGAGCTATTCATTAAACTTTTATATTTTACGTATGTTTAGAGATTAGAATATACATAATCAATAAATAGATAATGACCATATTAAAATATTATATTTTTAGTGGAGCCACCTTATTCGTTTCAAACCACCAAAAAATCGTAAAACAACAAAAAAACGATTTTCAGGAACCGGGAAGCAGTTAACCTTGACAGCCCCAAACGGGCTGGTGTTGTCAGTAAATAAAACCAAAACAAAACGCTTTCGACTTTTCAAAAACTCTAGTTTACATCGAGAATAGATTTAGAAGCGTTATTTCGGGAGCACGATGCTCTTCATTCTTGGATTGCTGTGTTTTATTCCGACCCTGATACGGTTGTATAACTGTATTATGTATAGCTTGTCCATGCGAAGAAGACATTACGTTGCGGAGGGAAAATGACTCCAGCTCGGTCAAAATTGATTCAAAAATTATAAATTTAGTCTCAAATTGTAGGAAACATTCTAATCCACAATTTGAGACCAAATCTATAATTTTTTAACCAATATTGACCGAACTGGAGTAATTTCCACATCTTGCCAGAATGTCTTCTTTGCTTGGACAGACTATAGCGTCAAGTCCAAGTTGTTACTACAATTTGAGACCACATTTATAATTTTTGAACCAATATTGACCGAGTTGAAGTAATTTCCCCATCTTGCCAGAATGTCTTCTTTGCTTGGACAGAGTGCAGTTAGCAGTGATGTATGGTATGGACTGAAAGTCAGAGATTTTATTAATAAAAAGCTATAAGAAGATTTGTTTATAAAGGACAAGGCCCACTACTAAACTATCCTTCGCATGAGAGAGATTTCTCAGAGGGGTCAACGTATTTTTAGATTGCTTTGTTCATCAACTTTGTTTACAAGATTTACTCTAAATCTAGGCTAGACTTCAATACTCGGATGTAACTTTCGGCTTTGCTTAGCACGTATAAGATAGGGAAAACAATGAATTCCAATTCGAGAGTTACATCAATCAAGACGCTAGATTCTGTGTCTCTTTAAATATTCAATGTTTACCTCCCCAGGGTGAGATGCCTATTCTGAATGCACTTATCAGAGAGCCAAGTTCTTCCTTGGTGACCAAATGTATTGTTTAAAATAGAAATTGTCAGACATATTTTGTAATAATTTATTATTTTTGTTCTTATTTGTTTGATTTAGTGATCCAATGTAGATATTGTTCAATAAATTGTAATAACACATTTTGTCTTAATTCATTATTATTGTTCCTAATTGAATATTTTTTTTATTATTGCCAATAATTGTTATAACATTAATTGTTATTATTATTGAATTTATTCTTGTTCTGTTATCAACAAAAATTATTTATTTTTATTCTGATCCCTCTCTTTCCTTCACTTGTTTAGCTTTATAATTGCTCTGAATTATTATATTGACTAAATTTTATTATTGCATCTAACAGAGGTCGAAAACTGTGTAATAGCATTGAGACATTTTTGACATTGTCTAGAGATGTTTCCCGTCTTGTATTAGAATAGATTCAGGGTAAATTATTTGAAGATTTCCTTGACAAAAAAAGTTAAAATTATGAAATTATCAAGTCAAACACTATTATTTATTCTATTAATAATCATCACAAGCTCAATAATTATTGAATTTCATTTGCCATACAGTAGTTTTAACACTTGAAAAATAAATAAAAATCAAACACCCTTTTTAAAAAACTTTATAAAATTATTGAAACACATAATTTTTTAATAATTTTATAAAGTTTTTTAAAAAGGGTGTTTGATTTTTATTTATTTTTCAATTATTTTAAACAGCCCTAAGTTTTAAAGTTCAGTAGTTCTGTATACTCTGTATCATACTATACTATACTATACTATACTATACTATACTATACTATACTATACTATACTATACTATACTATACTATACTATACTATACTATACTATACTATACTATACTATACTATACTATACTATACTATACTATACTATACTATACTATACTATACTATACTATACTATACTATACTATACTATACTATACTATACTATACTATACTATACTATACTATACTATACTATACTATACTATACTATACTATACTATACTATACTATACTATACTATACTATACTATACTATACTATACTATACTATACTATACTATACTATACTATACTATACTATACTATACTATACTATACTATACTATACTATACTATACTATACTATACTATACTATACTATACTATACTATACTATACTATACTATACTATACTATACTATACTATACTATACTATACTATACTATACTATACTATACTATACTATACTATACTATACTATACTATACTATACTATACTATACTATACTATACTATACTATACTATACTATACTATACTATACTATACTATACTATACTATACTATACTATACTATCATATTATACTCTGTATCATACATTAGGTCTCTGCAGCCCTCCATGACCTTGAAAAACTTTATTATGTATTTTTTGTAATATTTTTCAAGTGGCTAGCGTAAATATTCACTGAAATGGAATGTGCAAAATTTAGGAATACCATTCTGAAATCTTCAGAGAAAAGATGAACCCCTTCCTTTAATTTTGAAAACAATTTTTTAAACCCTGGTCATTGAACTTTCTAAACTTCCAAACTTTTTCTGTTGTTTGTTGTTGGTAAAAAACAAACACATTTTCTCTTCGTTATTCTATCCTATACCTATATCTATCAAGTACATAGCACTTGTTATATTATAGAGTTTCAAAGGTGCATCCAACAGAAAACTCAGTTTTGCCAGATGAAATTTCATCTGGTTCAGTTCAGCCTCTCAACTCTTTCATCATCTTTTTTCTATCTCACTCCCTTTCACAATATATTCCAACCTTTCTCCTTCTCTTTTGTATCTTTCTTCTCATCTAACCTTCAATCCTCCTCCTCCTCCTCCTCCTCCTCCTCCTCCTCCTCCTCCTCCTCCTCCTCCTCCTCCCAAATTTGAGACCAAATTTATCATCTTTGAACAAATATTGACCAAGCTGGAGTCATTTACCCATCTTAAACAGACTAACATGTAAACACTGCATTATCTACAGACGCCAAAACTTTAGGTGATTTCATCTGCTCCTTGTGCGCTCCAACAGCTGATATTGTCAACTAGAGATGTCATTTAGCTACTGTATATGCTTAGATGATGTTTTTAAAATCAGGAGAGACAAAATACTTTACATCAGCTGTTAGTAGGTTACATCACGTACAAGAGACAGACGAAACCGCCCAACTTTTTGGCGTCAGCTGTACTAATAACTTGCGGAAATAAGTTGGTATAGCTCGTGCAAACAAAGAAGACATACTGGCAAGATTGGAAAATGACTCCAGCTCGTTCAATATTTTTTCAAAAATTAGAAAATTTGGTATCAACTGTAGAACAGAATGTTTTCTACCCTTCAAGACTAAATTTATAATTCTTTTATCAAAATTGGCCGAGCTAGAGTCATTTTCCATCTTGCCAAAATGTCTTCTTCGCTTGGACAGAGTATAAAACACGTATTTCACGTGACAGTTGAAAATACTGTGTGGAAAAATGTCGCTCCATTCCGGAAATAAACTTGTTCCTGTTCCTGTCTGCACAATTTTCATTCATGTCAATCATAGACTGTGGAGTTGGCTAACCTGTTTTCAGTCTACTATTCAGTCCATAGTTGTTTATGTTGAATCATAGCTTCCTTTAACAGGTTGCAAACATAGTATTTGTCCAGTTTTGAACTGTACCAAAGCTATGTTAAAATTAGAGAAATCCTGAAATTTCTTCCTGTCTGGTTCACATGCAAATTACAGTGTCGCATGATGATCAGTAGTAGTAGTCTGTCCAAGCAAAGAAGACATTATGGCAAGATGGAAAAATGACTCCAGCTCGGTCAATATTGGTACGAAAATTATAAATTTGGTCTCAATTTGTAGAAAACATTCTGATCTACAATTTGAGTTCAAATTTATAATTTTTGAACCAGTATTGACACAGGTGGAGCCATTTTCCCATCTTGCCAGAATGTCTTCTTTGCTTGGAAAGACTATATTTGGTCATTATTTCATTTCTCTTTCATTTTCAATCATTTTTCCGCCTCTCTCACTCGTCCTGTTAGGTCATTCTGTCTCCTTCTAAATCGGTTCTCACTCACTTTTCCTGATATTTGGTTCCTTCCTTCCGCTAAGGCAGGAAGCTTGCAATAGTTCCGCGAGAAATTCGAAATAATTCGATTTTATGTCAGTATTATAATCAAGCTTTACGTGTTTTGTTTTTGTAGAATTGAAACATGTTTTCAAAATGTTCAAGCCTTCTATACTACTATACTGTACTATACTTTACTATCGGTACTATACATGATACTACTACAGAGTGCGGCAGCGAATCGGGCGATTTTGAAATGAGTGTCAAAAATTGACGAAGCTGTTTACAAAACAATAATTGATGCCATAATAATCTACATAAAAAAGCATTTATATTTCACTGTCATAGCCCGTTGCTCGTAGACTTTCAGTGTACGAGACTTCGTCTCGTCACCATCATGCATTTTCGGATCATTTTTCGAAAATGAACATGGGAAAACTGTAGCGGTATTTCGAAATGTTACGCACTTTTTCATTTCCTCAACTACCCCAGTACGAAATAAACAATGAAACATTATTCCAATAAGACGGAGCAACAAGCCATAGAGCCCAAATGAGTATTCGTCTAATGAATAACGTTTCTCTTAATTGTTTATTCTCTTGAAACTGAACGATTTCATGGCCCGCACGTTTGCTCGATCTGTCGGCCTGTGACTTTTTCTGTTGGGCTACCTCAAAAGTGAAGTCTACGACCAACGGCCGATGACAGTAGATGAACTGAAACGAAACATTCGTCGAGAGATTTCACGAATATCCCAGCAAAAGTTATATGAACAGTTTTCATCGGCGGCTTGCCGACGTGATTTACAAAAATTTAGTTTGTTCAGTGAAATATAAATGCTTTTTTATGTAGATTATTATGGCATTGATAATTTTTTTTTGTAAAAATCATCATCAATTTTTGACGCTCATTTCAAAATCGCCCGATTCGCTGCCGCACTCTCTATTTATACATGTTTATTCTAAAATTAAACTTTAAAACTTAGAGCAATTGATAATGGGCTGAGTCCCGAATCATGTATGTGGAATAATAATTTTAAAGTTTTTTATAAAGGGTATTTGATTTTCATATAATTTATCAATGTTCATTCTACTATACACCAGTATATAGAATTCTACAATATAGATAGAACTGGATTATTTATACAATATACAATAATTATACAATATTCATTGTTCAATTGATAACCTTCTAATAGCATTTCTATAAAGCATGAAGTAGCCTTAATAGTAGCGTCAGCATGTAAATCCTAGTGAATGGAATTAATAGGACAGGTGTCACACGTATATTAGTCTGTCCCAGCAAAGAAGACATCCTGGCAAGATGGGAAAATGACTTTATCTCGGTCAATATTGGTTCAAAAACTATAAATTTGGTTTCAAATTGTAGAATAGAACATTTTCTACAATTTGACACCAAATTAATAATTTTTGAACTGATATTGACCGAGCTGGAGTCATTCTCTCATCTTGCCAGAATGTCTTCTTCGCTTGGACTGTACACAAGTGTTACAATTAAAATTCATACAGAAAGCCACATAAGCTCCTTTAGCACAATGACGATGTAAATCATTAAGCCAGTACAGTTGGGAATAGGTTGAGAGCAAATTCTAATCTGATACTTGGGTGAGTACAAAACCTACAGGAATAACTCAGAGTTTATTTGTTTCAAAAAAATAGAATAGAAAACTGTAGAGCATTGAAAACTGATTGAACTTCAAGAGATATTGATAGACTATCTGACATCAAACACACAATATTACTTCAATATACGAGTAAGTATGGAAATTTGTGTTAAGCATAAAAGTGAACTTGAACATAACCTTTATTATTTGTAATTATCTCAATTGAAATCAGCATAGAAGACGTTTGGTCATTTGGACATATATGACTTTGTTTCCAGTTTCAAGTATTATTGTGTCATATTGCACTGGCGGCTCGTACCCACAAAACACGTGAAGTGCCCGTATCTTTTATTGTACAGCACTTCACCTGTTTCGTGGGCACGAGCCGCCAGTGTCATATTGAATGAATAAATAAATATTTGACTCATCTACTTCGTTTTCCACTACTAACTGCTAGTAAATATTTTACTTTTGAACTATTACTTACGACTTTGCAGTCAATTTCTCAATATTCTGCTATGAATTATGTCAAAAGTAAAGCAATATTATATTAGAGCTAAAAAATATCCGATAGAAAATGTATGTTCAACTTGAGTTCAAGAAAAAAGTGTCAATTTCTTCCATTGAATACACATTGGCGGCTCGTGCCCACGAAACAGGCAGGTGAAGTGTTGTATAGTAAAAGATACGGGCACTTCACCTGTTTCGTGGGCACTAGTCGCCAGAGGAATACAATGAAAAGTTTTTCAATAACATACTGTAATTATTCGGTTTTTGGCACATTTTTTGGTTGCATATATTGATTGATATAGTAGCCTAATAATGAGAAATTCAGCTCACTTCAAGCTATTATTATTACATCTTACTCAAATACTATTATTTACACTCAACTCTAGGTTGACTACAATATTAATTATAGAATGGAGGTAATTTGAATGCTAACAATGTTAATATCCTCTTATTGTGTTGCTGGATCTGTTTTAAAAATGAAAAATTTATAGCGGAATGAAGACGAAGTTTAACTGTAATAATTGATGCGTTCCCCCTCCATAGAATTGTCGAGACTTCCAGATTGGAGAGAATAAAAGAGAATTCATCTATAATACTATTGAATGGAACAATTTTTAATTCTGATATTGGGAACAATATTATCTTAATTGTACAAATAAATTTCTCTTAAAAAAATTAGCTCACAAATGATTGAGTATTTTACAAATCGAATTATTAATGTTCATCTGGGACTTTTATGCCCGGTTTTTCCAAGCACACTCAAAGTTGAGGGACCCTCAAATTTTGATGAACAGCTGACATTTTCTATGATAAGTATAGGGAATGTAGTAAAGTGTAGTAAACTTGAGGGTCCCTCAAATTTGAGTGTGCTTGGAAAAACCGGGCATTAATAAAATATATTATTTATTTGATAATGTGTCACTTTATTCGAAAAATTTGAAGAAAATGTATTACTGAAATATTGATGAAGACAATAATTTTCTCCAATTTTAGAATCACAAATTGTTTGAATCATTAGAATTTTAGATGAAATCCTCCCATTTTATATAAATATTTGAAATTCTAGCCAATTCTATTAAGGGGGAACACATCAATGTCAGTGAGAATGGAATTCTATTCTATTTTCTCCAATCACAGTTAAACATCTTCATGTTCATCTCACTGGCGGCTCGTACCCACAAAACAGGTGAAGTGGCTGCATCTTTTACTGTACAGCACTTCACCTGTTTCGTGGGCACGAGCCGCCAGTGGTTCTATTACTTGGTACTATAAGTACTATTACTTGGTTATTACAATATCTCCATACTTAGAGTATTCATAGTGGGTTAAAATATGAATATTGAGTTGAAGATGAACCACTGGCGGCTCGTGCCCACGAAACAGGTGAAGTGCTGTACAGTAAAAGATACAGCTACTTCACCTGTTTCGTGGGTACGAGCCGCCAGTGAAATGAACATGAAGATGTTTTACTGTGATTGGGGAAAATAGAATAGAATTTCATTCTCACTGCCATTGATGTGTTCCCCTACATAGAATTGGCTAGAATTTCAAATATTTATAAAATGGGAGGATTCCATTTATAATTCTATTGATTCGGACAATTTGTAATTCTAAAATTGGAGAAAATTATTATCTTAATCAATAATACGAAGGTAAAAGATACGGGCACTTCACCTGTTTTGTGGATAGAAAATGGGATTTTCTCAAAATTTTTTCAAAATTATCAATCAGCCTACCATGACTTGTTTCCAGCAACTAGGAATGACTGAAGCCACTAAAAAAAGAAAGCTCTTTCCTAGCCTACGATGCTTGTTATTTATTATTTTTGCATGTCTGTTATTCATAATGGCTTCCATGGATCGAATGCCCAACATAACAGTATTAAAGAATCTGAAAAGATTTCAATTCGCAGCTAACACAGCTACAAAGCTCGTGGTAAGACTATTCTATTTATTGAATTTGTATAGCTGTGGTGTAATAATATTAAAATATAAAAAATATTATTATTAGCTAGAAAAACGCCTAAAGGGGGTCGTAGACGAGACGTGTAGCAAGCCGCTTCTTACTGGCGGCTAGCTACAGGTCTCTTTTAATCACCAACAAACCAGGTTATAGGACAGTAGCAAGCCTAAGGTAAAGCATGCTGTACACGGGGACAGTTCTGGCGGCCAGTTGAATATCTGTAGCAAATCACAGCTGTTGTTGTTTGACTCAATGACAAGACAAAGGCTGTGATTGGCTACAGATATTCAACTGGCCGCCAGAACTGTCCCCGTGTACAGCATGCTTAAGTGACAAGCCCCGGGACAGCTACATTCTGAATGTGATCAGAATGTAGAGAGTGAACTTGTTAACTTACCAGCTTGGTAGGAGGTTAGTCAGCTTGTAGGAGGTCACGTGACAGTCTACAGCGCTCCTACTGACAAATTTGAAACCTTTTCACTACAGCGCTCCTAGAGAAAAGTTTTGAAACGTATTTACTACAGCCATTGACGATCTACTCTATTACTCTAGGTACTCTAATCGTTTGATATTTCTCTGAAAATAAATAGATGACTGCAACAGCTGTTGCGATAACCTGACATTTAAAAGTGACTTCTTAATAATTTGTCTAAACGCCCACTAGCGCCTTCAAGCTAAGTATAAGCTGATAAGTAAAAAGCGACTTTACACGTCTCGTCTACGACCCCCTTAACTGTTTGGTGACAGATCTACCAGAAATCATTAGCCTAGTAGATTCATTTACCCATTAGTTTCATCTGAATTATATTAGCATAGCTTCCTTTAATAGAAGGCCATGGCCTAAAAATTGGCAACTATGTAGAGTAGGAAATTGGGTTCATTTAAAAGCATTGGAATCATTTTCCAATCAGCTGTTCTAATGAATGCGTTTCTTGCGTGCGTTCTCACATTTGACTTGCTACAAATCATAAGCTATTAAAATAAAAAATAACTGACCATTCTTAATTCTTCTTGCTAATCTCTATCACAAAAAACACAAAAGGAATTCTATACGAAGAGTTTCATGAACGTTTTTCATGGAAATATTGCTCAAAGAGAGAAAAACCAAGTCAACATGCATGATTTGTATCTGTTTTCATATGAAAAGACTGTGTCTACGGTGTGACGTTGCCATATTATTAGGGCAGGCCCTCTATTAAAGGTATTAGTAATGGTATAGTATAGGCGGTCCAAGCAATGAAGACATTCTGTCAAGATGGAAAATTGACTTCAGCTCCATCAATATTGGTTAAAAAATTAAAAATTTTGTCTCAAATTGTAGATCAGGGCGTTTCTTACAATTTGGAACTAAATTTATAATTTTTTTAACTAACATTGATCGAGCTGGAGTTATTTCCCCATCTTGTCAGAATGTCTTCTTTGCTTGGACAGACTACATACCATACCTTAGAGTAGAATTTCAGATAATTCCAAGTTTCAGATGTGCAAAGTTTTTTTATCATCAAACTAACATAATTTATCTATTGGGTCGCTATGGAGTTTGCTTGGATAATGGTCAACATTTGTCTTTGTTTGTTAAGCCTTCAGCGTGAAATTAACAAAAGATTATTAATTTATTAGAAGAATTTTTTTTTTTTTTTTTTGCTGTGGATGATGCCCATATAAGTATTTAAATTCACTTGTGCATGGGTAATGGAGTGTGCGAGGGTGATTTATGAGGTGCATAAACGACCATGCCTCTGGTGGGATTCGAACCCACGACCGGGTAGCGCTAGCGGACTGAAGGTTGTATTAAATTTCTAGTATTTACCATTCGTTGAGGGTGCCTGCTAAGTGATAGTGAAGTTAAGTTAAGTCACGTACCCCATGGATGCTGTTGAATGGGTGACCAGTATTTAGTCAAGTACACATTAGCGAGGTGGAACCTACCCGTGTAAGGGTCTCCTTACCATTAAAAGCCACACAAATATTTTTCCCCTTGTATGAGATACAAATTTGTCATGAACCATCACAACACAATTTTTGAAACTCAACTTTTTGAATCTATAGTATAGTCGGTCCAAGCAAAGAAGACACTCTGGCAAGATGGGAAAATGACTGAGCTTTATTCAATCTGTTCAAGAATTATAAATGTGGTCTTAGTAGTAGATCAAATTGTTTCCTACATCAATTTTTGTACCAAAATTGTCAGAGTTTGAGTCACTTTCTCATCTTCCCAGAGGGTCTTCTTAGCTTGGACAGACTATATTCCAGTTATCTAACGTAGTTATCCAGTTATTTCTTGTTTTCAGAATAGTACCACGGAACTAGAAAGACCATGGTTTTGGACAAACGGAGCATGGTGGCCCACATCGGCTATAATAGATGAGAGAACCGGAAAAAGGGTAATAATAATTAGAGTTCAATACTTTTATAGTTGATTAATTATACAATGGGCCGGTTGTTCGTAACTTCGTTAAGTTTTAACGCCGTGATTATCCTGGATAACGACATCTTGTAGCAACGTCGAACTAACTCAATTCAAATTATATAATAGATATTATATACTAACTAACTCAATTCAGATAATAGAAACAAATAAATTATTAAAAAGTCTTGAGTTTTAATAGTTTCATTTACAAAACTCGATGACACATCATTTACAATAAATCTTATTGTTTAAAAATATTCCTAACCTATAAATTCATGAATCAAGTTTAGATTTATTATCATTGAGGTGATGGAAAATTTCAATGGCGGTTTTTTCAAATTTAACAGGTCAGCAGCTGTTTGAATAGAATTGAATACTAATTTCACAGTACTAAACTAATAGGCCAGAATTAAAGGCGTTAATAGTAGTTTATGCAACGGTTGTATAATGGGAGCCTTTATAGCATGAGGTGAGATGTAAGTTAGAGCCACGAGCAAAGCGAGTGCTCTAAATATCTCACGAATGCTATAAAGGCCTAATACAACCGTTGCATACACTATTTTATCTACGACCACCAGTGTAGTTATCAGTATCAGACCAGTATCAAGCTATAGACCACCAGTATCAAGCTATCTGTAAGTGTATGCTATTATAAAAATCAACATACCGTCGTTTATTTTTCTTCTGTTATCTTCATCCTACTTGAACTGTTATGATAATCAACTTATTACTTGTTAAATATGTTGAAAATAACATACCAGTCAGAATCACCAAACGCATTCAACAAGTAACAAAATCGTGAGAGTTGTTGTAAAAGTGAAAGTTATTAACATATTCACTAACAAAGTTAGTAGTATATTAAACTATTTAAACTTTGGACTATTCACATTAGTTAAATATTCAAATATGTAAATTGAAATATTGACAAAAAAACCCTGGTAGGCTACTCAATCCCAGTCGCAGTTTTGATTTTGAGGTTAGTTGAACACTGTTTACTTTTTATCACCTGATTTTGAAACGAAACAAGGAATGTATCATAAAGTGGAATTTGGACTGTATCGAAAAGTTCCTCCTGTATCGAAAGACGTTCATTTCAACACGGTTCTGAGATTCAGTTTTGAAATGGTAGTCATTTCGATTTCAATTGTAAAACTGAAATAGGAATTTTTCAATACACCCGTAGATAAAAATTTTAACACAACCATCATCTGATGATTAAATTTCCAATATCTGAAAACAATAGCAGTTGAAGGTTTCTATTTTTGTGGTACTACCAACCTGACAACAATTAAGTTTTATCAGCATGCAATTTCCAGATCATGTTTTTGTTTTAAAAAATGAATAATTTATACAATAATGAGATAATTATTGATTCTAATATCTATTTTGAATAAGTACATTTGAATATTTTGCTACTAGGTACTATCAAATTTCAATACTTTATTCATTAGAACGTTTTTCCACTTTGACACGGTGAAATAACCGTGATTTAACTAACAGAACGTACCCAATATTTATTAAAATAAACTTAAAATAAAAAAAGTAAAAAGTCCACCCCCTGGAGAATTGAATTCTCTTTTCAATAAAGTGAAATTCTGTCCATAAATGGAGGCTCTATCTGCTCCAAGAAATTGATAAAAATTACATTGTTCTTATAGGGCTTGATTCTACTGTTCAACAAATGGCCAACTACTACCACCCACTGGCGGCTCGTACCCACAAAACAGGTGAAGTGCTCGTATCTTTTACTGTACAGCACTTCACCTGTTTCGTGGGCACTAGCCGCAAGTCCTACCACCCACTCTTAAGGTTCTCCCCACCATTCAAAGCCACACGAAAAATTCTTCTAGAATTCTCATGTTTGTTAGTTTGTCATGAATCAACACAATTTTTGAAACTCAACTTCTTGATTCTATGATATTTCAGTTATCATTTCTTGTTTTCAGAACAGTACCACGGTACAGAAGAAGCTAGAAAGACCATGGTTTTTGACGAATGGAACATGGTGGCCCTCACCGGCTAAAATAGATGAGAAAACCGGAAAAAGAGTAGCCAAGCTGTGGCCCAATGAGGATAAGGGTAACGATCGTCTATTCGATCAGCTGATGTTTGTGCCACCAGACACCGGCAAACCGGTTCCCATGAAAACTGTTAGTATTTTTTCAACAGCTTCAATCATACGGACATGGTTACAGGGTACTTTATTTTGCCCTGTTAATTTATTTTGCTCTATAACCCAATTTTCAATTATTTTGCCTTGTTACCTAATTTCTAATTGCAGAGAATCTATTATTATCATCAATGTAATTTGAATAGTAGGAAAGACAAGATATTTCCAAACCTCAGATTTATTAGAATATCGATATACCGATTTCGGTTGCTACATTATCATCAATCTCTGGTGAATTAAAACTTAAGGAAAAGAGCAGCAGTATACATACCACTGGCGGCTAGTGCCCACGAATTAGGTGAAGTGCTGTACAGTAAAATATATGGGCACTTCACCTGTTTCGTGGGTACGAGCCGCCAGTGACATACTGGCAGTATGTAACCAAACAGTAAAGCATCGCTATTGGTAGATGCTTGAACCAATCACAGTGAACGTCTGCCAGCGACTAAAACTACTATTATGCAACGGTTGTATAATGGGAGCCTTTATAGCATGAGCTGAGATGTAAGTTAGAGCCACGAGCGAAGCGAGTGCTCTAAAAATCTCACGAATGCTATAAAGGCCTAATACAACCGTTGCATACACTATTTTATCTACGACCACCAGTGTAGTTATCAGTATCAGACCAGTATCAAGCTATAGACCACCAGTATCAAGCTATCTGTAAGTGTATGCTATTATAAAAATCAACATACCGTCGTTTATTCAACTTCTTTTGTCTTCATCCTACTTGAACTGTTATGATAATCAACTTTTTACTTGTTAAATATGTTAGAAATAACATATCAGTCAGAACCACAAAACGCATTTGACAAGCAACAAAATCGTGAGTGTTGTTGTAAAAGTGAAAGTTATTAACATATTCACTAACAAAGTTATAAGTATATTAAACTATTTAAACTTTGGACTATTCAAATTAGTTAAATATTCAAATATGTAAATTGAAATATTGACGAAAAAATACTGGTAGGCTACTCAATCCCAATCGCAGTTTTGATTTTGAGGTTAGTTGAACACTGTTTACTTTTTATCACCTGATTTCGAAACGAAACAAGGAATGTATCATAAAGTGGAATTTGGACTGTACCGAAAAGTTCCTCCTGTATCGAAAAACGTTCATTACGACACGGTTCTAAGATTCCATTTTGAAATGGTAGTCATTTCGATTTCAATTGTAAAACTGAAATAGGAATTTTTCAATACGCCCGTAGATAAACACAAATACACAACACGTTTCGAAAACGTTTGCACGTCGCGAATACTTCACCTTTCTAGCCTCAGCTGGTCGCTTCGGCTGTAAAGCTCCGTATTCTTGACGTCGCAAAACGACGTTTTCAAAACTAGTGGTGTAATATACTATTACATTATTATAATACACCTGAAAAAATGGCAACGTCTGTGGGTGTGAGGGAGACTCTGCTGTTCTAATTTCAACCATTCTCATGTGTTCATCTTTAGTGCTTTAAGTATGTATAATCATCACCATTGCCCCCAAATAATATTAAATTTATTCCCAAAAATATATATATATATTATTCTTATTACATTTATAAATCCGATGTAATTTCACTATAGTTTCACCACTTCTTTTGCAGATTTACTTTTCAGGAGGTTTAGTGCAATGGGAAAAAATCCAACCCAAAGGAAGTCCGGAAGCTTTTGTAACATGTCCAGTTCATCAATGCAGAGCCACAGTGAATCCTGCCGACTCTTTGAATGCTGACGCCATCTTTTTCAATAACAATTACCGTGATCCAGGACACCATAAGCCCGCCAAGCAGGTATAGTCTGCCAAGCAAAGAAAACATTCTGGCAAGATGGGGAAACGACTCCAGCTCGGCCAATATTGGTTCAAAAATTATCAACTTGATTTCAAATTGTAGAGCAGAATGTTTTCTACAGGTGATAATTATTGAACCAATATAGGCTTAGCTGGAGTCATTTTCCCATCTTGCCAGAATGTCTTCTTTGCTTGGACAGACTAATGATGTTGGGTGAGATTAACTAGCATTTTAGTTACAGAAATTTGAAATCGTGTCCAAACAGTATTGAAATAGTATTTGATTATTAGCTCCCAGTTCAAAGCAAAGCGCTATATTGAGTGAATTATTAAGATTATAATAGGATTAGTTATTGCAGTATACCAACTGCTAACTATAATTATTATTATTTCACTTCAGAGCGGAGCTCGGTACCAGATATTTAAGATTATAATAGGATTTAATGCGGTGTCAATTGCGTATCAAGTTTTCAACACAGTATCATCGAGTAGAAATGTTTGAACTAAGATGTATGTCGATGGTTCAACAGCCCATGAAGGGCTTAGCATCAAAACCGACCAGCTGGTTGTCAGTTTCATATCCACTCCATTATACCGCAGATATAATTATATAATCATCAACCATAAGCTAGCTTCCGTAACCAAGTGACGACGCAGAATGCCTCTGAATAACATCCATTTAATCAGTTATAGTGTAATGCAACAATTACTATTCCTCCAGAGAAGGGAAACGACTGACTATCTTCACAATGCAGGTATCTACTAAGATGTAGGATACAGTTGATAGCTACAGTCAACGCTATTACATGTAAAATCCTATATTTGATAAGATACTGTTTGGAATGAATAATAATACAATAAATATTAATTTACATTCAAAATTTAGTTGGATATCTTATAATATTCTTCAAACAAATTATTATAATTATGTATTTTATAAAGTATTATGAAAGGTTGTAAGATTCAACTCCTACAACTTCTTCAGGATACAATTTTATAACAAATAATTGACTTTATCTAAAAATATTATTTATAATAAATTACAGTCTATTAAAACAAAGAAGACCCTCTGGCAAGATGAGGAAATGTCTCCAGCTCGGTGAAAAATATTAAATTGGTCTCAAATTGTAGATCAGAATCTCTCCTACGATTGCGACCAAATAAATAATTTTCGAACCAATATTGACAGAGCTGGAGTAGTTTTCTCATCTTGCCAGAGGGTCTTCTTTGCTTGGACAGACTAAACAATATATTCTCCATTCTATTCCAGGTATGGATAATGTATCGGCTTGAGAGCCCCATACACTCTGAATACATTTCAAAACAGGACGTGTACAATTGGACAATCACCTATATGCGCAGTAGCGACATAGTGCGACCCTACTTCAAATGGTTCTTCTACGACCCGGAAAAAACTGAATGGCAGGGGGCTCCAAGGAATTTTGCAACCGGTAAAACGAAGAAAGTAGCCTGGTTTGTCACCAATTGTGGAGCCAGCAACAACCGTCTGCACTACGCTAGAGAGTTGGCTAAATATATTGAGGTTAATAGTAAATACTTCTACAAAACTGACCAATTTAATTATAGGCCTAGTTATTCGACTATACCAAGCCAAGTAATAGGACCTCTAAAATGTAGAACTCAGTACCCTTTTTTTAAATAATATTTATTTTGACATGACATGTATCGACTTTTTAATCATTTTCAAATGTAAAATGAGATTTTATAAGTACAGTAGCCCTAAGAAGAAGGAAATTTGACTATATAATTTGACTATATAATATAATCAGAATATAATTGTTCAGTAGTTGTGAAGTGAAGGTGATGTATGGAAAGTCCGATGATATAGTCTCTCCAAGCAAAGAAGGCATTCTGGCAAGATGGGGAAATGACTCCAGATCGATCAATATTAGTTCAAAAATTATAAATTTTGTCTCAAAATGTAGTGCATGATGTTTTCTACGACTTGAGACTAATTTGGTGATTTTTGAACTAATATTAACCGAGCTGGAGTAATTTTCCCATCTTGCCAGAATGTCTTCTTTTCTTGGACGGACTATGAGGAGTTCGATGGTAGCAAGAATAAGAATAAATAGAATTAGAATAATTCTAAAATAAATAAAAACAACAATGTTCAAGTATAAAAAAATATATAAAATAAATAAGAATTCGAAAGGAATGTACTAGTGTCCCAATATTGGGATTCGGCCAAAAACTTTCAATAGAATCAAATCAAATCTACAAGTTCTGCCATGTAAATTGGTCAAACTCTTCAGATAAGTATTGTGATAGTATTAATAAGTACGAGTATTTATCTATATTTAATGATAAGACAAGATATTGTCAAACCATGGATTCATTGAAAAATCAAGGTAACGGTTTCGATTGCTACACTTATATCATTGGCGGCTCGTACCCAAGAAATAGATGAAGTGTCCGTATATTTCACTGTATAGCACTTCACCTGTTTCGCGGGCACGAGCCGTTAGTGACTTATATCAATAAAAACCTTAAAACTTAACTTTAAACCTTAAAACCTTAAACTTAAAACTAAAACCTTAGTAACGAGCGGCAATGATTTTTTTATATAACGGTCAAGCACAGCTATTGGTAGACGCTTGAACCAATCACAGCGAACGTCTGCCATTGGCCTAGACAAGCCCCTCCCCGAATAGCGGTTCATCCAATCGTTACAAAATGGCGATTGAACCAGCAAGCTCAATAATAAAAGAATTATAAAAAGATACTAAGTTAGAATTATAATACTGTAATAAGATGTAAGTATATAAGTTGGAATTACAATAATTGCATACTAAATTAATAGAAAAATGTCATGTTTGCTACACCATTGTGTAGTAAACAACGGAATAAGATAATTACCGTAAAAATGACTGAATGATAATTGATAAATACCGTATTAAATGCCTAACAATTATGATGAAACCAAATTATTTGAGGTTGTGGTGTTGTACTGAGTGTAATGAATCTGATGGTCGTTCAAACCTTTGAACAAAGACAATGTACTATTAATACTAATAGTACACTAATAGTACTACTAATAGTACTACTAATAGTACTACTAATAGTACATTGTCTTTGCTTTGAATTATCTCTTGTTACTCTCGTTTTTTTTCTAAAACTTCCAGAATATTGAGAGGTCTCAATATTATTAATATCATAAGGGTTTGAAATATTATTGTACTGGCCCTTTCATGAAATTATCAATTCTAAATTGAAAATTGTTGAGAAATCCCTGGCCACACAACACGTCCAGTGTATAGGATTGATTGCATAATCTTATTTCAATAAGTTCAGGAATCAGGGAACCTTTTTGAGTAGTTAGTTTACCAGAGATTGATAATGGTGTAACAACCGAAACCGGTATCTCGATTTTTTAATAAATCAGTGGTTTGACAACGTCTTGTCTTTTCATTTAATCAGGGAACCTTCTTGCATGATTTCATATTACTGTACAAGTAATCATAAAATCATAATTGAATCAATACAGAATCTAATAAAATAGCATTAGAAATTCAATAGCATCACTATCACAATTCAATATCCATAACATTGTATTATCCTATATTTCAAGATTCTAGGCAGACCCTATTTCAAGAATATTAGAATGCAGTTAAGAGTGGATGGTAGTGGACGGTAAACTGCCGAACGGCAAAATCAAGTCCCTTAAGAACAATGTAATTTTTATCAATCTCTTGGAGCAGATAGAGCCTCTATATATGGACAGAATTTCACGTTCTTTATATCATTGGAAAGAGAATTCAATTCTCTAGGGCTGAGGCCGCACTGCCGGTGGGTAGAGCGTGGAGGATGGAGGGTAGATGGTAAATCTATAGAACATACACACCATCCATAGTAATACATCGAATGGATGGTGTGACGTCATATTGTTTTTTTAGGTTATGTTGTCCATATTTAAGAATTTCAAGATGGCGGCTGAACACATACCATTCATACGATGTATTACTGTGGATGGTGTGTATGTTCTATAGATTTACCATCTACCCTCCACCCTCCACGCTCTACCCACCGGCAGTGCGGCCTCAGCCTTAAGGGACGAAGTTTTGTTGAGACAAAATAAACTGATAAAATTAACTATAAATGAGATTTGAGTTTGAAAACGTTTTGAGTCACCCCAACTGCATTTTCAATGTCCCAATATAGTTGGAAGGAACAAACTGATTAGAGTAGAAAATAAAAAATGTGGTGCAATTTTTTAGGTTGACATGTACGGGGGTTGTGGAGCCAAGTACAAATGTCCGCGTTTCAAATGTCCGGAAAAGTGCTTTAGACTGCTGGAAACAACATACAAGTTCTATCTGGCATTTGAAAACTCCAACTGTAGAGAGTACATCACTGAGAAGTTCTTCAAAAATAGTCTGCAGTGAGTATTGTACTAGAATTCTCTATTTTTACCAATAATATTTCATCACTACCCCCTTGAAAATACTGTACTCTCAATTATTATTGTTATCCATTGAATAGTAGATTTATTTTCGTCTACGACTTCTCAGAGGCGTACAAATACAAAGATAATCAGAGATTTAGATTTAAATGATTTAGATTTAGATTTGAGATAAGAGATTAATCAGAGATAATCAACAGAGGCTTAAAAAATACGAGATAATCATGTCCTTTTAGTTGAGTTGAACAATTTAGCAGTGATTAAAAATGTAAAGAGCTCCATCAAGGCAAGATATAACGATAAAACGAAAAAAAATTATCAAACCACAGATTTATTGAAAATTGAGATACCGCTTTCGGTTTCTACATAATTATCAATCGCTTGTGAAATGAATTTAAAGTAAAGAACATCAGTATTTAAACTAACGGTGAAGCATCGCTATTGGTAGACGCTTGAACCAATCATGATCAGACAGGAACGTCTGCCATTGGCCTAGACGAGCACCTCTCCGATTAAAGGTACTGTACATACAATTTAGGTTTTCATGATGCAATGGACAAAACGGAACAATCAGTAACAAAAAAAGTATAATCAGATACATCATGAAAACAAAATTATCTTTGCTATTGATTGTTTTATTAAAGATTTTGTAATTTAATAACATCTTGAATATATCCCTTAAATAGCTTTCAGCTAGAGGGATACTATAGCACTTTTGTAATCAAATAAATAAAATAATACGAAGGTTACAAAATGGCTATTCAAACAGCAAAACAGAATAATTAAAGATTAAATAATGAAAATTCACAATTAAATTCGATTTATCCAGTTGAATAATACAGAAGGTGAGTACAATAGGCAGCGTGTATGAAATCAATATAAAAATGTTACGTAAACGTAAGAATGGGAAAAACATACCATACTATAGTCTGCGAAGCAAAAAAGACCCTCTGGCAAGATGAGAAAATGACTCCAGCTCGGTCAATGTTGGTTCAAAAATTATTGATTTGGTCTCAATCGTAGGAAATATTCTGATCCACAATTTGAGACCAAAACAATATTTTTTGAACCAACATTGACCGAGCTGGAGTAATTTTCTCATCTTGCCAGAGGGTCTTCTTTGCTTGGACAGACTATTATTTTAATTACTGTTAATTATTAATTTTATAATTATTTCTAATGTTCACAGGAACAAAGTCATCCCAGTAGTGATGGGAGCGCCACGTGAAGACTACGAACTGGTGGCTCCGAAAAACTCCTTCATACACGTGGAAGACTTCGATTCGCCCAGAGATCTGGCCGAGTATTTGCACAAATTGGATCAGGACGACAATTTGTTCAACTCCTACTTCAAATGGTTTGGCATGGGAGAGATGATTGAGGGCTTCGTGTATTGCAGAGTGTGCGCCTTGCTGCATGACGAATACGCCGTCAAGTATTACGAGCGCATCGATGATTTTTGGCGAAAGCCCGGCTCGTGCACGAGTGGCACTTGGCGAGAGTATAGGAAAACTGTCGGTGGAAAGCTTCCTGAACTTCCCTAATCAAAGTTACAGATGGAAAAAATGTGACAAAAATTGAACAGTGGCCATCAAAAATTTTCAAGATTTATCAAAATTGATAAATGGTGCAGTGATCATCGTGAGGTATCCAAAATACGGTACTTATCATTCCAATCATAAACTTTACCCTATTCACGATTACTTGAGACAAAATAAACAACAGTTTTGCGTAAAAGTATGGAGTGGCTACCTTAGCCACGACAAACCGTAGCTACTGAACGACTACTCATTCTAATCATAAACTATATCCTATTCACGATTACTTGAGACAAAATAATATAAACAACAGTTTTGTGTAAAAGTATGGGGTGGTTACCTTAGCCACGACAAACCGTAGCTACTGAACGACTACTCATTCTAATCATAAACTATATCCTATTCACGATTACTTGAGACAAAATAATATAAACAACAGTTTTGTGTAAAAGTATGGGGTGGTTACCTTAGCCACGACAAACCGTAGCTACTGAACGACGCAGCATAAACAAGACAGGTCATAGCATTGGCAATAAGTATGTGTCTGCAATTTCGTTTTTGTTGGGACTACTGTGTCGAATCGTTGCTAAATTCAAATTCACTTCATTGAACCAAACATAACATCATAACACACAGGCCAAGTCAAAAACATCAGAACAACAATGTAGGATAATTAAAAAGTTAGCACATAACAACATGGTAAAAATTTTAGTCACACACAGAAGTCAAGTATCGTTTGAAAATGCATCTACACTATAATATTCCATATTTACTAAATACTTATATAGTGCTATAGTGCTACTTATATAGTGGACCTCTGATCCTGATGGTTTTATATACAATACAATAATCTAATTAAAAAACCATTGAATTTATTAAAAACATTCAGGATGGGAATAGTACAGGCTAGGGCTCTATAAAGGGCTTTATAGAGCCTTAGTACAAGCTATAGAGACTGAATAATTAAACTGATACTGTTACAGTATCAGTATGATACTAATGATAGTATAAACAAACTGTTATTATACATAGAAGTCTCTATAGTAAATGTCTATATCTATAGTACAGGCTATGCCTAGTCTCCCCTCTGATTTCAGTATTCTGTACAAATAAGAGAATAAGAATAGTAATGTGAGAAATGATCAACCAATAGGAATACAATATTACACGTTCATTTCTGGAATATTATCATCCATGGTTCTCATTTCATGAATTGAAAGGATAAAATAATAGAAATAATTGGTGTTCAAAATACTACTTATTCTAATCATGAGACAATTGAAACTAAGTGTGTAAAACTCACAAACTAATAGAACTTATCGAAGTTGATAAAAAAATTAGAAATTACTAGATAATATACTGTTCTACAATTATTATTATTATTATTATTATTATTATTATTATTATTATTATTATTATTATTATTATTATTATTATTATTATTATTATTGTAAATTTATTCATAATGCATAAGTTTGATTAATAAAGTGTTTTCAAACATTAGTTATATCGGTAGTTGATGAGTATTATCCTCAATATAATATTAATATTATGTCGACGTATTATTCTTAATTAATGAAAAGACAAGATGTTGTCAAACCACTGATTTATTAGAAAATCGAGATACCGGTTTCGGTTGTTACACCATTATCAATCGCTGGTAAACTAAAACTTAACGGACAGAGCAGCAGTATTTATACTAACGGTGAAGCACCGCTATTGGTCGACGCTTGAGCCAATGACCGTGAAGGCCTAGACAATCTCCTCCCCGATTGGCGGTTCATTAAAACATTACAAAATGGCGTTTCAAACAGAAAATACAATTTAAGATCGATAAATAGCTACAGTAACCTACAGTAATGTTTGAATAAACCGCTAATTGGGGAGGAGCTTGTCTAGGCCAATGGCAGACGTTCACGGTCATTGGTTCAAGAGTCGACCAATTGCGGTGCTTCACCGTTGCTACTGCTGCTCTGTCCGTTAAGTTTTAGTTTACCAGAGATTGATAATGGTGTAACAACCGAAACCGGTATCTCGATTTTCTAATAAATCAGTGGTTTGACAACATCTTGTCTTTTCATTTATTATGGATAACTACCACAATATCAGTTCCACAAATACTCAAAGAGTATTATTCTTAATGTAATAGATTTAAAATAGATTACTAGTTTTTTTAAAATAATAATTTAAATTTATTTAAATAATAACAGATTCTAATCATCACTGGAACATTGTGTTGCACAAGAACTAGTATATGACAATCATATTACATTGGGACAGAAAGAATGCAGTAGACAGAAAGACAGTTGCTGAAGAAAAAGAAAGTGCATAACGTAATCGAATGCATTACGAGTGGAAGGGAGAAAGAGGAGAGAGAGGGAAAAGAGAGAGAGAGTGAGTGAGAGGGATTAGTGTGAAATGAAGCAAGGTGGGGCATCATTGTTTTCGGGAAGTGAAGAGACAAAGAAGAAGGAGAGGATGAGGAGGATGTGGAGTAGTGAGAGGGTAGAGGAGAAAGCGGAAATCAGGAACTGGACAATTACCTCTTACGACAGAAAGAAAGGAAGGAGAGAGATATTGAGTAACAGTGGGAGTGAGTGAGAGAGTAGACAAAGTTACCGGTAATGAACTTGAAACCGAGAAAGTGAAACTGAAACACCCCACCTTCTCCTCCTACTCCTCCTCCTCTTCCTACTCCTCCTCCTCGTCCTCCTCCTGCTCCTCCTCATCCTCATCATCACGCCTTGGTTTACTCAATCAGTCGCACAAAAAAGAAGAAAAAAAAGAAGGAAGCTGTAAGTTGGCGCCAGACTTTACTGTACTACAATATTATTAAATAATCTAATCTAAAATAATATTAATAATTAAATCTCAATCACATTTTTTTATTTAATTATATACACTGATAAGTAGCCTCGTCAAAAAGGAAATGTACTACAATAATAATACTACAGATTACAGTCTCTGTAGTAGTGTATACACTATTGAATTGCAATCTATAATTATTGTAGCTGACGCCAAAAGGCTAGGCGGTTTCGCCTGTCTCTTGTACGTGATGTAACCTACTAACAGCTGATTTGAAGCATCATGTGTCCCTTTTGATTTCAAAGACATCATCTAGGATCTAGGAGTAATAAATGACAAATCTCAACTAAGATAGGTGTGGCTAAATAGTAACTCTAATCAACATCAGCTGTTGGAGCGCACAAGGAGCAGACGAAACCGCCTGACTTATTGGTGTCAGCTGTTTTGTAGACTGCGCCATAGTATTGCAATCAACTACAGCTGACGCCATATAGTTGGTCGGTTTCGTCTGTCTCTTAAAATTTATGTAACCTACACTATCAGCTGATATAAGCATCTAGTGTCTCTTTTGATTTCAAAAACATCATCTAAACCCAGCTGTTGGAGTGCATTAGGAGCATAATTAAAACCTAAATAAAGCCTTCAAAAATTGGAATAATTCATATTTTTTTGAAAAATGTCAATTTTCCACCATTGTTATCTCAGTAACAAAGCGTTTTTAGGGGTGAGTCTCATGGAACTTTTTTCTCTACTTGGTGTAAGAAGATAGCCTGAGAAGAATAATTGCAGATTCCTCCTTAAACACTCTGTATAAAATTCTCTTTTGTGTGGCCAGTGGCACTCGTTGTACTCAATTTAGAAATAAATACACAATTTTTTTGTCCTCAGATTCTCGGGGGGGGGGGCAATCGCCTCTCTGACCCCCCCTTGGATCTACCAATGTACCTACTACTATAGACTAAGTATACCCTATAACTGCTATGTCTACGCTACTACTGAATTCTTTTCTGTGACTTTTTAATTTTTGTCACTCAATTTTTGTGACTTAATGCTTCTCTCGCTCCTCTCCTTGTCACTCATTACCTATCTGCTCCTCTTCCTCTTCCCTGCTTTCTTTCCTACTTCCTTGTCTTCTCTTTCTTTCCATCAAAAACATTATTTTCACCCATCGTGTGATCTCCAAGTAATTTCTGTCTGTATGTGTTCCTTGTCAACCAGAATGTCAGTTGCTTAGTCTATTCAACCAAGCTTCGAAGTTTTGTAATGAATAAATCAGCGAGGCACTCATATAGTCTGTCCAAGCAAAGAAGACTTTCTGGCCAGATGGAAAAAGGACTCCAGCTCGGTCAAAATTGGTTAAAAAATTATAAATTCGGTCTCAAATTGTAGATCAGAATGTTTCCTACAATTTCAAACTAAATTGATAATTTTTGAACCAATATTGATCGAGCTGGAGTAATTTTCCCATCTTGCCAGAATGTCTTCTTTGTACATCATCACACCGCTGAAAACTTTCACTGAAAATGTAATCGCATTGGACACGCAGCTTTCTATGTTAATCGCGCGCTATCAATGTTCTTGAAATAAAAGGTTTGTATAATATGGACTAAATATATTGTCTAAATTATTGTCTAATATATTGACTAAATATAGTTTGTATAATGTGGACTGTAATAACCATATTATGTAATACTGCACTGTATGTAATAGTTTTAGTGTAGACTGTATGTAATAACATAGGAAAGTCCATGGTTTAATACTGCACTCAGCACTCTATGTAATTTTGAAATGTATGTTATACTGCACCGTATTAATATAGTCTGTCCTAGCAAAGAAAACCCTCTGGCAAGATGGGAAAATGACTCCAGCTAGGTCAATATTTGTTCAAGAATTATTAATGTGGTTTTAAAAGTAGATCAAATTGTTTCCTACAATTAGATATCAAATTGATAATTTTTGAACTTATATTGACCAAGCTGGAGTCATTTTCCCATCATGCAAGAGGCTCTTCTTTGCTTGGTCAGACTCTACTTGATATCAATTGTGAACCTGTGATACTAATTTGTGAACTTGCTCGTTGAGCTATGCACATTTGTGCACATAAATAATAAATTTTAAAATACAAGATTAAAGGTCACATAAAAATTCTAACCTTCACGTCACGTGAAGATCAAAAAATTTAATGAAAATATCTTTTCATTTAATTATTATTATTATAGCTTTATTTGGTGGGGAGACCAAAAGGTGATTCCACCTCGCCAACAAAACCATGTTTCGCCTATAGGAAACATGGTGAAAGTTCATGATTATATTCACTGTAATTTAGATTCAGAAAAGTCTTTTACAAGAGATGAATCGTAAGGGCAATGTCTTTTATCTCCCAAATCTTGTAATCTAGAAACTAAGCATAAATATTTTGTTGCTATCTAAATGAATAAAGAAATCTTATCTAATCAAAAAAAAAAATCATTTTAATTTGACTATGTTGATTTAATTTATTTACATGTAGACCTACATTTCCTTAACAAAACAAAAATTATAGATAACACAGATAAAGTAGAGAAAAAACAGTAGTTAGGTTGCCTCATCAAAATCGTGTTAATTATAAATTTACACAAAATTAAATATCACAATTCAGTAAAATTTAGGATTTAGTGGGAGTAATGCTAATTGTTATATATTAGGCTACTATAACGTATGAATAGAAAATCTTGTCAAAAATTGAGGGTGTTAGAAATAGTATAATAAAAATAGCGGTAGAACAACAAGCAAATCGATATAAATTTTTGACAGTTTTCACTTCATTGTTCAAAAATTTAGGATTTTCTCCACTAGAAAACACTACCGTACGCTATTTCCTGAACATTGATTTTGACAATCGTAATTTTGACAGTCAACATTGATTTCAATACTCAAAATAAGTGACCATTTATAAATAAGTTGAAAAATGAAAGTCTTGTTAAACTGTAAATGGGCGGTCACTAAATAGACAAGAACAGAATGGTTGGTCGATAGTTCGAAGCGACTGTTTCCAAATTCTGCCACCAGATGCCAGTAGCTGTTGCGTCAACGTATACTGGTTCTCGTCAGACACTCCCACTGCCACGCCTCCTCTCTCCTATTGGTCGATAGTTCAAAATGATTGTTTCTGAACTCTGCCACCAGATGGCAGCAGTTGCTGGGTGGTAGATTGTGTTGTAGACTACTTTCTTCAATAATTAGTGAAAATTTATCAGGAAGGAAAGACTGACAAGGATGAGAATAGGATAAATAGTGGATAAAAGAGAACAAGTGAAGATGAGAAGCAGAATTTTAGAAAACCCCTGCTCTAGTCATCCCCATTCCATTTTCCCATTTTGCCAGAATGTCTTCTTTGTTTGGACAGACTATAGCTAGAATATTCCTTCTAGATTTAGATTACGATAGTAATAGTTATGAATAAATGTGATGGTTATTCTTCAAAATTTACGATTTTTAAACTTAGTAATTGGACTTAATTACGCAAAAAACGTATTCAAACTTGAAACTTAGTACGTTTACTTCCTCTACAAATTACAAGCAAATGTTAATGGTATATGAGATTGGTCAGATTTTTTAAAGAATTTGTCTCTCATAAATTAAAAATTCACCGTTTCAGGCTTCAAACAGATTATACTTTGAAAATTTATTAAAAATTGATGGCATTAAATACTCACACAATTTTGGAATGTAATTCTTTTAAAAATCTGACCAATGATATACCATTGTGCATTAACGTTATTGGTAATAATTTGTAGAGGAAGTAAACAAAGTTCTGTAAAGAAAAGAGTAATAAGGAGTATAAGGACTAAGGAGTTAGAGAAGATGAAGGATAAATTGGGAATACGATGAAGTAGAAGAAGGAAAACAACATGAAGAAGAATTTTATCGTTTGGGCAAGTAGAGAAGACACGCCTTCACAATACAGTTTACATTGTAATGGCGTGTCATCTCAGCTTGCGCCAACTATACAACATGACAAGGGGGAGAATATCTTGTGTTTTTTGCATGTTGTTTTTGGTTAGGGGATTCTCCACTCTTCAAGACAGGTTGAGAAAACGTAGTTGAGAAAAAAGTAGAAAATATTTTAAAAAACTGGTCTTCGTAGGACCATACACTTGTTTTAGGCATAGAACTACTATATCTTATTAATAACACGGTTGTATTACTATATTGTTGGGGCGCATTCGATTGACATTTAAAAGGCTGTTCTTCTCTGAGGGGGATTTTGGGAAGAAGGAAGTGAGAAGGAGAACAAGAAAAGAATGAGAAGGAGTGAGACAAAGATGGGAAAAGGATGAAAGGAGGAAAGGTTGTCATGACGGAGATTATGGAGGAGAAATGGAAGATGAAAGGATAGGGATGGAATGATATGGAGGACTGATCAAAGACCAGAGAGAAATAGGAACAGGTTTGGTAGAGAAGAAGAAGAAGAAGAAGAAGAAGAAGAAGAAGAAGAAGAAAAAGAAGAAGAAGAAGAAGAAGAAGAAGAAGAAGAAGAAGAAGAAGAAGAAGAAGAAGAAGAAGAAGAAGAAGAAGAAGAAGAAGAAGAAGAAGAAGAAGAAGAAGAAGAAGAAGAAGAAGAAGAAGAGAAGAAGAAGAAGAAGAAGAAGAAGAAGAAGAAGAAGAAGAAGAAGAAGAAGAAGAAGAAGAAGAAGAAGAAGAAGAAGAAGAAGAAGAAGAAGAAGAAGAAGAAGAAGAAGAAGAAGAAGAAGAAGAAGAAGAAGAAGAAGAAGAAGAAGAAGAAGAAGAAGAAGAAGAATATATTATATTTTTATAAGCGAAATGAAGTGAGTGATTTCTGGAATTTTTGCTCTTAATTCAATTCCAACGTTTTAATTTTTTTTTATTCAATTTCAATTTTGTTTCAATGAAAATTGGAGATTTCTTACAAAATTATTGGTTTACTGAATGTTTACTTTGTGCTATAAACATTTGTTTAAAAACACTACAATGATTTTACTCTACAGGTGATTCGACACGAACCTTGGGCTTGTTCCTGGGTAATTTTCGTATTAGAAGTGTGATCATGATATTATTTGAGAGAAAACTAATCAAACCACAGTTCACAGTAATACTTTTTAGGTAGCCAGGTACTCAGAAAATAGAAGAAGTAGTAACTAGTAACTCTTCTTCTTCTTCTTCTAACTCTTTTTCAAACTCTACTTTTTCAACTTTCCTTCTTTACTCTCTTTCCGGGACCGACGGCTAGAAACGTGTCCTCCGAAACACGGTAGACTTCTAATTTACAAATATTCATTTGGTCAAATCGTTTTAGATTGTAAACTGTTGACACCAAATTTCTTATCATGTAATCTTTTCACTTGGACATGACGCTATAGTCGGTCCAAGCCAAGAAGACATTCTGGCAAGATGAGAAAATGACTCCAGCTCGGCCAATATTGGTTAAAAAATCATCAATTCGATCTCAAATTGTAGATTAGATTGTTTTCTACAATTTGAGACCAAATTGACCATTTTTGAAACAATATTTACCGAGCTGGAGTAATTTTCCCATCTTGCCAGAATGTCTCCTTTGCTTGTACAAAATCGAAAAGTGTGTGGCCTTAATCCATTGTCCGACAAATAATGTGTGGAATACAAAACAGCGTTTATTACGTCACTCACATACAGGATCGATTGCATTAGGGTCGACGATTAGAAATATCGATAAATCGATGGGTGATTGATAAGATCGATAAATAATTCATAGTCGAGTGTCGCAGTCTGGAATACGAAAGTATTTTTCAACTGTTATCTCGTAAACAATGATTCAATTTTCTGTCTTGGAACAGCTGTTCAACACAGGAAGTTGTATAGTCTCAGACATTCTAGCAAGATGGAAAAATGACTCCAGCTCGGTCGATATTGGTTCAAAAATTATTAATTTGATCTTAAATTGTAGCTCAAAATGTTTCCTACAATTTAGAAACAAATTCATGATCTTTGAACTAATATTTACCCAACTGGAGTCATTTTCACATCTTTCCAGAATGTCTACTTTGCTTGGATGGACTACAGTTATTGATTTTTGTTGGATCACAGGATTTCGACTGTCAATGAGAGTTTGTGCATCTGTTTAGTTTCAATTTTTATCGTACTATACATAGATATATAAAAAAGATATATAGACATAGATAGGAACATAGGATACGATAAAAACAGACTGGAGATAGGAGTAGGCCATTTTTTGCAATTTCTTGAAGCAAACACTCGATACTTGATTCAAAATTCAAGAAATTTCATCAATTTTTTAGTTTCAAATAATTTAAATTTTCCCCAACAAACCACTGTAATTGGAATTAATTAGTATCACAACTTGATTAGGTCTATACTCTATAGTATTACTATTATATTGGACAGTGTCACAGCCTATTACTATTGCAGTCAAACGCTTCGCTAGCCAGCAAATTCCGTTCAGAAGGGATTCGAAATTTATTGAACACAGCATTTCTTGACCTAATCTGGACCTGTTTACCAAATATCAACATTTTCTGCCAATAATTGGTTCTCGAAAAATCCAAGAAAAACTCCGAAAAATAGTAAAACGCTAATATCGAGTGTAACCTTGGGAGGTATATCGGACATAGTTCGAAACTTGTTTCAATATCTTCTTAATTAGTTCATCTATAATCTCGCTGAACCATTGGTCGTATCAAGACGGAAGATATGCAACCCGCAATACATTTAAATTTTGAAAAAATATTATTGGCGTACTTTTGAACGGGTTTCAAAAATATTTTAACACAACATTTACACTTATATCATTTTTCTATGGTGTAACTTTTGAATCATTGACGGAAGATTGAACTAAAACCAATACATTGTTCTCGTCAAATGACGTAATTTTACAGGTGTCAATTTTGTATTTGTAGAGCAATTGTCCGGATTATACAAAAAAAATTATGGTACACATATTACTTATCAATAAAATTGGTTTGAAAAATCAGTTTCACTTAAGGTTGAATATAATATTATGTTCTTTGAATATATAGTTCAATATAAAAATGAATTATAATTCATCGCATCCCTTCATTGAGTTGATTGTCTAATAATAATTGAATGACAGATTAGTAGTTGCAGATATGAGTATACATCACTCAAACATTACATAGGATTTAGGATGATATTCAATCTATTATCTGAATAGAATATTATTTTTAATAGAAAAGAATTATTATTTCGAGCGATCAACGAGTAAATAGTACATATAATTAAATAGTACATTTTGTAAATATAGTAAATATAACAACAAAATTGTTATATCGAACTCAATACCACCATAATGATTATCGATGTGTTTTGAATAAACTTATCAGGCTACCGAATCTCTATTGACCGTAATAGTTGAAAGCATTTTTGCAAAGCCATAATGAAGTCAGAAATAAGAGTTGTTTTGAATGTGTCCATGAGAAAAGCAAACATTGAACGTTCCCTGGGTTGGAAATAATTTCTTTTGTATGCGTTATCGCAAGCAATTTCGCAAAACAGTTCCAGGCGTCAATTGAATGTCTGAAATGCTTCGATTTTTGTGGGAACAGTCAATAAACAGAATTAGTTATCTTAATTGTGAGTAAACGAAAAGTTCTAAAGTACAATAATATTGTTTATAAGCTTTAGATAGTGGTGATTCGTGGGGTAAAGAATAATTATTTTTAGTACTGCGTACTTTTAGTACTAATTTAGTTATTTAGTCTAGTCTAGTTATTTTTAGTACTAATTATTTTTAGGCCTGTAGTAGCCTATAGAATTGATAGTACTTCATTGAAAGTTACTGTTATTAAGTTATTGAAATGTACTTATGGTTACTAAATGAGTGTACTTATTAAGTTATAAAGTTATTGAAAGTTACTGTTCATTTCATTTTTTCAGATAATTATGAACTTGGAAAGGAATGAGAAGAGGTCATTTTTTGAGGCTTAGTTTCGAAATGAAAACCTTTCAAATCAAAATAAATTGATTATTTGGAATTATAAAATGTGTGAATGAGTTCTAAAGGGTGTGTTACAAGTTATACAAGTTATGAGCTGTATTAATTTTTTATTAATTATTTTAGCGTCTATGGTTTTTATGACATTTGAAACACACTCCCAAAAATCGCAGAGAGGTCATTCTCGTGTCGTGGTTTTTGCCTTTGAAAATAACCTTAGCACTGGTGTGAGTGTTAAAATTTGGACTGCCATCTTTTTACGAGCGAAGTTTTTTTCCCCAGTAATTTTACGACTTTTGCACAAAAGATGATGGTTGTAAAATCGAAAATGTAGTTCAGAAAAAATTAGACATAAGATGATGAGGGTCAACCATATATTCCTTAAATCATATCTATATATACTCTACAAACATCGAAGAACATATATCTATGTAGGGCGAACCACATATACCGAAAATTATACCTATATCTATATATTATGCTCTACAAACATCGAAGAACATATATCTATGTAGGGCTAACCACATATACTGAAATTGTATCTATATACTTTGAAAATGTTGAAGAATATATATATATTTAGATGGGGGTGAACAACATAAAATTGTTATCCTTCTAGTATATTTGACAAATATAAGAGTATATATAGATATAGTATTCGGGTGGAGAGAACCAAACACTTCTCGGACCAAATATGCTCTCGAGTGATGAGATTACTCAGCTAACCTCAATATTTCACAACATAAAACAAAACCCGGAAACGTTTGAAATTATTGCCTGAGGTTTCGGCTCCGAAATCTTCAAAGAAATGCCATTAAACACGAATGTAAAGTCCAAAAAACCTTGTGATTATTGCCGGGGGTCAAGCTGTTATTTTTGGGGGTTTGAGCTGGAATTCTGGAAAAAATGGATGTGGGAAGTGGCCTAATCTACTGTGAATATGGTTGTTTTTAGTGATAGGTATTGTTAGTATTGTTTAATGTAATGTAATGTTTGTATTACATTATATTGTTTAACGGAGAAATATTTGTTTTTGGCGACAGTGACAGGTAATGTTTAATGGAAAAAGGACCGGTTGTACAATAGCGTATTAAAATTAAACTCTAATAACATGATGAATTAAGCTTTGAAAACTGACCTTATACGACTGAAATGAATTAAATTTTAGTGTTTAAATAATTTAAAAGAGCAAATTTTGAAACAGCTAAGTAAGTGAAACAAACTAAGGAGTAAAAAACTAGGAATTTGTGCTTTCAAGTTATGAAGTGATACAATTCTATCTAAATACCGTTTAAACTAATAGGATATTATAGAACATAAATCTCACTTTCTCAAGAGTATGTCTTTTAATGGCGTTAAAGCTTTAAATACTATCTGTGATCCGTCTTAATATCATTATTTGGGTAGCAAGTGCGATAACGCGCTGGTCTGATAATCAAAGGTTCCCGGGTTCGATCCTCAGCCAGGGCAAAGTGTTGATCACAGCGCAATCACATAAATACGGCCACCCCGTCTTTCGGAGGAGACGGATAACCGGCGGTCCCAACTGCCTAAAAAGTAGTCGTAATTTCTCATTACCCACTCTTAGCCCTAGGAGCCCATGTGGGCATCATTCTCAGAGAATAATGAGGAATTATCAGAAATATCAAATAGACTCAATGATTTTAATGAGAGGCACTGGCCTATAGGAGCCCATGTGGCCTCCTGATTATTCTCAGAGAATAATCAGGAATTATCAGAAATTTCAAATAGATTCAATCATTTTAATGAAAGGCACTGGCGACTCGTACCCACGAAACAGGTGAAGTGCTCGTATCTTTTACTGTACAGCACTTCTCCTATTTCGTGGACACGAGCCGCCAGTGATGAGAGGAGTTTCAATCATCTCAATAATAAAATTACTATCAATCAGTTTTCTCAAAATTCCAATCCTCAATTATTTGATTCGTTGTGTTTCTACTGAAAGATTGAAAATACTCTCAAAAAATATCTCTTCAATCAAAACTGCTGAGTTCCGAAACCACTTGAGGAAAAGTAATTATTTTAAAAGTAATTATTGAACCTGAACAATTTTTTTTCAATAAATTTCTTGCTGCTTTGTCTTCAATACATTTTTGAAGACAAGGTAGCAGTCAGAAAACATCAAGAAACATAAAATTAAAGTGTGAATAAAGAAGTGAGATAATTATGCAGAGAATCTGTGATTGTACAGTCTGTCTAAACAAAGAAGACATTCTGGCAAGATGGAAAAGTAACTCCAGCTCGGTCAATATTGGTTCAAAAACTATAAATTTGGTTTCAAATTGTAGATCGAAATGTTTCCGATAATTTTCGACCAACTTTGTAATAGTTGAACCAATATTGACAGAGCTGTAGTATTTTTTTCATTTTTCCAGAATGCCTTCTCTGCTTGGACAGACTATAACTCGGATTTCTCGTTTTGACTGGGTATAATTATTACAACACGGGAACGAAAATCTAGCTCATTTTTGAAAATTAATTCAGAAAAGTAGATCTCTAAACGTTCACATTTCACTTCTGTAGTTGGGCAGCTGCAGGATCAAAATGGGCATGAATTAATTTTTAAGCTTCAATTTTTGGTAAAACCAGATTCGATTCTTGTACTTCTCAACTGCCCTTTTTTTGTGGCTCTGTCCTCGGACAGTTTCGAATTGTTTTTATAAAACTCTCATTTTTAGTATAGAATAGCTTCCTTTACTTTTTCCTGGTAGGGCAAAGTTAGGTCGCAGCTGGTTCTCTCTTACACTACTGGCGGCTCGTACCCACGAAACAGGTGAAGTGCCCGTATCTTTTACTGTACAGCACTTCACCTGATTCGTGGGCACGAGCCGCCAGTGTAGACTTACACTTAAACCTCACACCAAATTAAGCGTAAAATATCTATACTAAGAAATCTGATTGATTTTTATTGAAAATAATTTATTTTGGAGATAAATTCTAAAAATAATTTGTATAAACTTTTGAAATGGAATAAAAGCTCCACATTCGCTGACAGTTCAAAAGTTTACAGCTGATCGTAACAGCTGTCGGTTCACAGCTGTTTTGAACTGCCGGTTTTCCCATCGACTAACAATTTTTGACTGTCACAGTCCAAACTGTCACAGTCCGAACTGTCAGTCCTTACAGATTACCCAAAAAGATTTCTCTTATCAGAAAGAAAAGAATTGAGAAACATGTAACTATCAAAACCAAAGAGAATAATGAACCTCAACACACTGGTGGCTCGTACCCACGAAACAGGTGAAGTGCCCGTATCTTTTACTGTACAGCACTTCACCTGTTTCTTG
Source organism: Sogatella furcifera (assembly GCA_017141385.1). Lineage (NCBI taxonomy): Eukaryota > Metazoa > Arthropoda > Insecta > Hemiptera > Delphacidae > Sogatella > Sogatella furcifera. Next base: position 25,026,584 of record CM029556.1, read on the forward strand.
GGCACGAGCCGCCAGTGCAGATACCCTTTATAATGTTGCAAGGATCGCCTTAATTTGAAAGTCTCAAATCATACACTCGATGTTGTATTTCAACATAAATTCAAGGCTGTACAAAGAAGTTCAAACTCACAACTTGAATACAATGGGAGGACCCCATGCCTAAAAGCACTTTTTAGGCATACAACTCAGTCTCAAAAAAGTGAATGCTTACTCGAATAAATTGCTGCCATGCTATTTAAAAATTCTCAGTGGGCATTGTCTTCATTCACATACATACATCATGTGCATTCATCGAAAAATATACTTATATATACATTCATGGTGTGTCTATTATAGATATGTATACAGAAGACAAGGCATACATACAACATGTGTTCTCATTAGATAATATACTTATATTTCTGGTTCATAGACATTCATGCGTGTGCCTATTATAGATATATATACAGAAGGCAAGGCCTAGCCCTAGAACATGAATTAACAAGGATTCAGTCATGCCCAGAGCATATATAGTCTGTCCAAGCAAAGAAGACATTCTGGCAAGATGGGAAAATGACTCCAGCTCGATCAATATTGGTTAAAAAATTATAAATTCAGTCTAAAATTGTAGAAAACATTTTGATCTACAATTTGAGACCAAATTTTCAATTTTTGAACTAATATTGACCGAGCTGGAGTCATTTTCCCATCTTGGAAGAATGTCTTCTTTGCTTCGACAGACTATACACGCCTTGAGTCATGCTTGCATTCCCAAATACAGCCCATTCGTATGCGTGATAAGTGATACTCATATAATGTATCACGTACTTTTTCTAGTACTTTGTTACCCCCCTCCCCCGCAACCCACAGTTGTCGGGGACAAAATTCAGTAACCAAATAACATTACTAAAGTACAGCAAGATAAAGGCTCTTCATATTTCATTTATTTATGTTATTTCTTAATCATTTATTTATTTATAGACTTATTTTTCAATCTATTATAATTGTGCAATAATTTGTACTATTTTTACATAATTAGTATCATAATTCAATCATTCATGAGCATTTATTATCATATTTATTCAGGGCCCTCGCATGGTTTTTTGACGCCCTGTGCGAGATTTTGACAGACAAATGTTGGGGATCATCATAAATATTTCATTTCACTGGAAATAGAAATGTTTAAACAAAAAATCGGAAACTCAATAACAAGCAAATTGAAGATTTCATCCATAAACTGCTCTACCCAACTTTCTTGAATAACATTCAATATTTTTCCAAATTCAGCCAGCAGATAGCAGTAGCAATAGGGAGACTTGGATCGACTTCCATTGTGCACGCCTCCAAGCTCCGCCTACCATCAAAATGGCTGAAAACATCGCTTAGAAGTTTCCAAATTCAACAAGTAGATGACAGCAGTTGACGGGTGATGTTTCAGTTTTGACTTGGACACGCCTTCATGCCCCGCCTGCTCTTTTCTTATTGGTTGACAGTGTTTCGTGAGCTCTGTCTTAGAAAATGGCTGTTAGCAAGAGAATGATAGATGGTGTATCTTACACTAAAAATAATGTTGATTTACTATTGACGATCTTGTGCTAATATAATATTCATTTATGTATTCAGGCTGGTAAGATTCTACCAAGTAGTATCTGAAGAATTTATTTATAGAATTTAGACTCAGTTTTACTTTTATCGTGTAACTTAATTGGGCCAGTACTAGACTTTAATAGTTTTATGCTGTATAAAATGAGATGGAAATATGATTCCGCACTTCCATCTTAAACTCATTAATTCTATTTTTCATACGATGAATTTAATGAAATAGAACTCAAACTATTCATGATCTAAGTAACCGACCTCTTGCCAGAAAAAAATTTGAAAAACTACAATTCAGTCAAAATATTAGGGAGAAGTTTTTATCGGAAACTGGCTTGTGATTGGTCAACAGAGTGTAAAGTGATTGTCAGCCAACAATAGAATTAAATTCAAGAGGGGCGTTTCTTGGCTTGCTTCATATATTAATCGTGGTTTTTCAATTGATCAATTCATGAGTTATTGATTTATGATGGATGAGTTTATGCAGAGGAAATAATTTCTTGTGGATTCAAGTTGGTGCTAAAATAAGTTTTATGTCAAATAGTGAAGAAATAATTCTAATAGCCCAATTGAAGTTTTTAAAATTCCCGTTTTGCATCAGCCGCCGCGACATCCCCTTGGCCGTGGCGCCCTGTGCGGTCGCACACTCCGCACACCCCACTCGTGGGCCCTGTATTCATTCATATTTTTTCCATGTCGGTTACTTTGATAATTCATTGTTTAAATGTATTTAAGTATTTATTTTGATCATTCAACAATATTTATTATTTGAGTGAAAATGAAGCAAAATGTGTTTGGGATACATCCGATATAAACAGATTTTAAATACAATCCGGTACAAGATTCTTGAATTCTTTCAATTCTGACAAAACCTGAGAATCATCTTCAAGTGCTTGCATGAAAGCATTTTGCTGTTTCTGTTAATGTAAAGAATGTGAAAAAGAAACAATGCAATACACGCGTTGATAAGGAGACAGCCAAGGTCACAAATAATTCTGTAACTCATTCAAAATTAAAGAGTTTTTAATGAAGGATGTAACTGACATTTCGTTGGCCAATCAAGAACTTTGAAATGTAATAATTTTGTTCATTGTCATCCCAAATACTGTATCTCAATTGTGTGAAGAAATTCATTATCTGAAAGCACAAGTTTGTTGTTGAAACTTGAAGGCTTCAAGAAAATTGAACTGGGGACTCACATGACAAATCAAATCTAGTCTATCAATGTCTTCAATGTCCTTATTTAGAATTGGACCGTGGTTTATATTGACTTGGTAAATATCAAGAGAAATAGTACAGGCTAAGCCAAGTTTCTCTCTTTCAGATTATAATGTCTATTATCATGGATCATTGTAAAGATTGTATTAATAAATTAAATTTTTTTAAATAAATTAAATAATGATTAATAGTCTATCATCAGTTGATGATTTATTGTTTGATCTTTAGTTGATTGACATTTCCTTTAGAACAAAAATAATCTGTACGGTAACTTGTCACAGTAATATGTGTTATTGAAAACGAGTTGGAAGTACTTTAAAAAGTTTAAACTTATTAAGTTTAAACTTAAGCTATGTTTCCACGGTTTAATCCAAGAAAAAACATGTATCAGATGAAATCAAGGTAATTACAATTCTACTCTAATTACCTTGGATTGGAACTAACGAATTAGTAGTCATGTATCACTATTACAACGTACGTTTAGTAAGTTTGTTTTCGCTTGTATCATTTAAACCATGTGTATCAACTCGTGCATCTTTTGAATGAAACTTCATGTTCTTGAAAGAAAATTAAATCTTGGAGCGTGGTAGCATGGAAAAACAGTTCAAGCATGGAAAAAAGGAATCGTGATAATAGTTTTAATAATAAAGTTATTTTTGGTTAGAGCGAAGTACCAAATTTGTTACGAATCAAACTAAACTTCGACTCTTTGACTATGAATTTGATCTACTAAAATGATAACAATTCTATTTTTCATTTTCATCTACTAAGATGATAACAATTCTATTTTCCATTTTGATCTACTAAAATTATTAAGATTACCAACATCAAATAAAGCAGGTACAAGCGAAGAAGACATTCCGGCAAGATGGGAAAATAACTCCAGCTCGGTCTATATTGATTCAAAAACTATAAATTTGGTCTCAAATTGTAGATTAAACGTTTCCTACAATTTGAAACATAATTTATAATTTTGAACCAATATTGACCGAGCAGGAGTCATTTCCCATCTTGCCAGAATGTCTTCTTTGGTTGGTCAGACTATATAGTGTCTGTAGCAGGACCCACACCTTTGTAATGAACTCTATTCATTGTTAGCTCTAGTGAACAACAAAAAAAAACCTGAAAAACTTCATCATAATATAATAGCTCTATTATTCATTTTGGTTTCAAGGTGAAGTCCTTTAGTTGCGCAACTCCCTTGCATTCAACAAAGCAACTGGTGCGTTAATTATTAATTAAAACTGATTTTAATTTAATAGCTCACATATGAAACTAATAACAAAAGCAGGGCATTTTTTATTTGAACGTATTATCTCATATACATAATTTACCGTTTGCTTATACCTTGATAGCTTTTAATAACTGTGTGAAGATTTCATTGAATCAATGGGAAAACAATGCTATTGTTGAATAATAAACATTACTTTCTATAAGATGGAATTTTTTATGTTGGAAATACTGTACATGAATTTCAGTTCAACTAATAACTTGGGATGATAATTTTAAATACTGGCGGCTCGTGCACTCGAAACAGGTGAAGTGCAGTACAGTAAAAGATACGGGTACTTCACCTGTTTCGTGGGCACGAGCCGCCACTGTACTGCATTTCATCTGTTTCGTGGGCACGAGCCGCCAGTGACTTTAATTTAACTTTTTTTCAAACCATAAACTTTATATTATATAAGCAAAACTCATTTTGAATGGAAATTCTCAAAATTTGTTTCTATCATTTAGTCTATGTTTGTAGGCTAGCATTTTACTATTTCATGCTAAGACAGAAAGATTGGAACTTTGAAGCGCTTGTTTTCAGCGAACAAATGAATCGAATTACTGTATTTTGCGTTGTTTCCTTTCAATAGGCAATTGCAAAGATGATGATAATAATATAAGGAGAGTTAAATACTTGTAAATGTGGTTTAAGGTGAATACCAAATTGGCTGTCAGTGCTAAGGCGCCATGAATGAATAAAATTGTGGATTTAAAGCACAAAACGTAGAAGATTTGCGGTTGTTTGCTTATTTTTATTGATATTTTTGATTGTTTTTCCTTATTCGAACTCTAACTTGATGCAAGTTCTCGATAAACTGCGCGAAAAATCATTCGCGATTTCAAGAACTCAGGATTGAGATTAGTAAACTTATTAGTTATACAAGTCATGTATTACAGTTCATAAAATTAATTCTTGGCAAATAATTTATCTCCACTTGTGACTTTTTTCAACCAACCGGTTTCTAAAACGATTCCAGTTCAGAATAAATTTAGCTCAGTTGAGGAAATTTTCAGAGAATAAATTATGGAAATGAGCTAGACAACATTGTTGGAGATTGGTAGTAGGTTCTTAGATTGGATGTTTTTTCAGTTTCCTCGAGATTTGATTCCGAAATACTATGATTAAGTGTTATGTGGAATATTTCGAAATTTTTGCTTTATAACAGGCCAATTCGTTTGTGTAAATTGGAAATGAATACAATCATTTTATACTCATATAATCATTTTCATACTAATTTTCTAAACATTCATTCCATACTATTGTAAACTCTTGATACTTATCGATATAGAGGAGAATATATCCATACTATTTATATTAAACCCATCTCAAAATATATGAACTTCATAAATCTAAATCTAAATAAAGAACTTTAAAACTTAGGGCTGTTTAAAATAATTGAAAAATAAATAAAAATCAAACACCCTTTTTTTGAAAACTTTAAAATTATTATTGTGTTTTTTATAATTTTAAAGTTTTCAAAAAAAGGGTGTTTGATTTTTATTTATTTTTCAATCTAAATCTAAATATGTAATATTTGCTTCATAATGTAGAATAAATATGGTAACTTCATAAAACAATTCAGTTCATGAACTTCGAACTCATCAGCATTCACGGTACACAATTCCAAGTGATAAAGAGCATCCATTGCAATAAAAAATTAATGCATTATTATTCACCACTTCATTGTTCATTAATTAGTGTATGGTGATGGTTTGAATCAATGCCAATTCATTTTGAAACGAATGAAATCTATATTTTCATAACAGACATA